>WEIT01037671.1:2303-50184 GCA_013389985.1 Dryoscopus gambensis | reverse complement strand
GTAAAGTATAGAATCAATATAATTTTTTTACTGTATTTTCTCTGTGTTACTGTTATGCATTTCTATTAAGTTTATCAGTTTTATTACTCAGAATTATCTGAACAGATGGAAAATATTAATTATTAAATAGATTACAATATTAGAAAAAATGTAAAGAATATGAGTTTAGGGGAGATTGTTTTGCATTTATCTTGATGTGTATTTTTGTACCTAAAGCAAAATGCCATTGTAAATTTTATAGTTCTTATGTGGCTGGAGATGTCTTTGTGTGAATAAATTGAATGTCCTAATGCTCTGCTTTATTCACACAAAGAGTGTGATTGAAGTTGTATGTAAAAGATTTATTCTTATCCTAATGTTCAAGCAAGTGTCTTAAAACATGTCTGGTGAGAAGTAGGTTGACACGATACAGTATGAGAACATATTTCACTATAGTCTGAGGTGGAATAATGTAACCTTAATCCTGAAGTGTTAAACAAATTCAAAACCCAGATCCACAAATTTGAATTCCAAATTAACATTCCATGAAGTTGTAGATGTGGGGTTTTTATTTGTTCAGTTTAAAGTCATTTTTCATCTCCAGTGTTAATGTTGCTCCCCAGACCTTCTGCATGCTTGTCAGCAGACTCTGCTTTGCCTCTCTCATGCCTAGAACTGTCTTTGGCTCTTGATGCTTTTTCTTGTGCTCAGGTGTTTGTTTTCCCACTGACTTAACTCATCACAAAAAGTCACTTTTTCTATGCTAATTTTTCTAGTAACGTAGTAGCTTCTTCACCTACCTTTGTAAAAATTTTCTGTTGAATGAGAGCTTTGCAGTGCAGTGGGGGAAATTAACCACAAAGAAGCTTGTTGTAAACAAGCCACGCTTTATTTAAAACCCATGAGTGGTATGATGGGCTAAGCTGTGCTCACACACTGAGGGCAGATTGTAGTTATTCTACCTGGTCTTGTGAATTAGAACATGGTGCAAGCTCAGGAAAAAAGTATCTCTTTGCTTAGGATGGGATAACTCTAAGGTATTTAAACACTGTATTTTGTTGAAAGCAGTCATGGTATTTTCCAGCCATTTCTGGGAAATTTTAAAAACTGAGAAATGAAAGCACGCTCTCCAAGGAACAGGTTACTTATGGAAAAGCAAAGGAATAATCCAACTTGTCATTACAGTGTTATAATAATTGGGCTTTGAATATTTCCTTTGCTGGTAGTTTTGAGGTGATTCTTCAAAAGAAATTCATGCCAGTCTTCAAACTGCTGAGAAAGGAGGCCCTCAGACAGGGTTTTCCTGGATGGAAGAAGGTTTGTCCACAATTTTTTGGTTTTGTTTTTTAAGCCCTCTATCCTGTCATTTTGGTTGAAGTGCCTTTACCATGGGCTTTGTGTACAAAAAGGTACATTAATTTTGATAATAACATCTGGAACTCCACACTATGAAACTCATCTGAATATTCAGATGGTCTGTGCTGCAGCTCTTGCATGTGTGAATTATGCAAAAAAGCAGACTAAATGTGCAAAGTAAGTTCTTAAAAGGGGGGTAAAAAAGGCAGTTGCTTTCTAAGCATTCTTGTCTAAGTGGTTGTTTAACAGGGTCCTCTACTTCTGCATTATTTGCAGATGATTCTTTCATGCAGACAGACTGGATAAAATAATGTTAACCCACACAAAATAAGGGTCACTGCTGTGAGAGTCACAGAAGATCCATCACTGTTTCGGCTTCACTTCTTGAATAGTTTATGCATAATTTTCTGCAGCAGGGATTTTGCTCTCTGGGTTGAAAAGATTCACATACACAAAAACTTCTAGTGATGTGAACTATGATTTCAGAGACTTGCTGAAGAATTCAAGGCTGACAAAGATTCAAAGAGTAGCTGTACTTCTGAATGTGCTTATTTTTAATCATAATAACTTACTGAATAGCTGTATTACAAAAGAGCAAGCGCTCTTCTGTAGTGACTGGTGTAAGAAGCAGTCCCTGCTTTTAGAGCAATTGAATGAAAGAAGAGGGAATTTCCTATTTCAAGATTTTGGGTATCACTGCAGCTAAGTTTTATAGATATTTGCAGAGTAAAGAAAAAAATGTAGGTGCATACACACACACACACACGTATTTGTCTCTAAGGTTAATAAATATAAATACCAATTGATAATACATTAAAAAATATTGTGGTTGTCTATGCATTTTTTTTAAATGAAATGCAGTGAAATACAGTTGTCTTTGTTAATTTGGATCTTGTTCACATGCTCAGAATTGGAATTTTCGGATTTCCATGGATTTCTGTGCCTCACAAATATCTAAATCACTGGTTTTTAACCCTAAGTCTGACAACTCCCGCTGCCCACTATCCCAGTAAATCAAACCCATGGACTTGGTACCTGCCTTTCCTCTGCAGCTGCCAAAGGCTCCACCCGTGTTTCCATCAAACACGCACCATCTGTAAAGCCTGAGGTGTTACCAGAGCGGTTTTGTAGTTACTGCTTGCACAAAGGGTTCTCAGATCCTTGACTGGTTTCACTCAAAGGTTAGAAATGTTCATCAAGACACCAGTTGGACCTGTGCTTGTCCGTCACAGGACAAGCCCCTCTCTGAGCCCTTCCTCTTACAATCTTGCACGGAGGGAGCACTGAAACACCAAGTGGAGTTCTCTGCTCTGCCTGCCATGCCTTGAGGTGCTGGAGGGTATGGCATTAGTGTGGCACTTGGAAATGCTGAAAGATGGAGTTTTCTTTTGTCAAATGGCAAAGCATGAGTACGCTCCTGGTTTGAAATACACATTTGGACTGTGCATTCTAAAGAACACCCTGTCTTTCAAGTCACATGGCTATCGCCCTGCCACAGGCAGTAGCTGTCAGTAACTTGTGGCATTCAGAGTAAATTTAAAATGTCTGTTTTGTCCGTTTGTTTTTATTGCTAGAGGGCAATTTTCTTTAGATTAAAAATGCTATAACTTCAGTAACTGTAATTACTACCTTGAGAATTTTGTATATTCACTGAAGAATGGAAACACTGGCTGATGCCTGAAGCACCAGTTAAAAGAATATTATCTTACCCATGCAAATTCGGCTATCCACTCAAGTATTTATCTACACAGTTTTCATGTGTGTACATTAATGATTGTGTTCTTGAACTATGCAGAAAATATATTTAAACTTTCCCTCTGTTATTCCAGTGATGCCCTGATGATTTTTTGCTTTTTCATATACCCCTCTTACATACCCTTTCATATAGCCTTTTATACAGCTTTTATGTATCCCTAGTGCTTTTAGCCCACATACTTGTAATTCCCTAAGCCTGATAACCAGCTTAGACCCAAAGTTCCATTAAGGCAAGAGAATAAACATCTTGGAAGCCTCGCAGTTGGGGGTCAGAAAGCCCCGACAGCAAGGTCCTTTCCGGAACACATCCTGTAAACCAAGATAGGCCCATCCAGGGGGAAGGTTCCTCAGGATGGGGGCTTCTCCTGAGCCTCTCACTGGGGAATCTGTGATCTATATGCTCATGTGCAAGGTCTGTAACTGCATATGTGAATCATCGTGTGGGCGCATTCTTCGGGGGGGCACTTTCAGGTGTGCATTTTTGGTGTGCATTCAGGAGTGCATTCTACCTGGATGTGGTGCACCCGAGGATCCTTAAATAAATACCGAGGTAAAACCCTTTTTTCCCCGCTCTAAGCGTGTTTGGCTTTTAATTCTAAGCCCAGGGAAAGGCAACACCAGCAGTGATGGCATGGTCAAAATAAGTGTTTCTGGTATTTGGGACACTTAAGCAGCAGATATAACTTGCCATTAGGGTTTTTTAAAATTGTTGATGAATTCAATGTGCTTGAGAAGTGGTGCCTTTGCCATGCTTCCAAGCTGTGCCATACAGATGAGAGAGGAATCCCACTCCTGTCAGTGCTGTGGGAGCCCTGCAAGTTTCCTCCCACCTGAGTTGGGAGCTGTCCTGTGGCTGCCTGGGCCAAAGTGACTCCGTCCCAGTAATTTGTGTTTGACCTGAGGAAGATGTCTCCAGTGAGATATCCCTTCTCCTGCTTGCTTTTTCCCTCCTTTTCATCCTCTTTTTCCCTCTTTGCCTTTTGTGGAATGTGCCCCTGGAAGTGAAGCCTCTTGGACCCACAGCTCTGCTGCGGCAGATCCTGCAGAGTTAGTGAGAGTCATCTGTCAGAGCACAGGAGTGGCTGCTTGACGGCTCTCTGGCTAATGCCACCACACAACACATCCCATCTCTCTTTGCCTTTGTTGTGGCATCCCTGGCAGCATTATCAGCATATTCCTGTGGCTCTGCTGGCCTGAGGCTGCTCCCTGACGTGGTGCAGGCAGGCTGGGCCAGGGATTCATCTGCTGCTCCTCCTGCCTGGCACGCGCAAAGCAGCGAGCTCAGGACACAGTGCTGCGGGCATCAGGAAGCTTTTGCTGAGCACTGCTCCTGTCCCTCTCCTGGGTCTCTTTGGGTGCCTTTAACTCTGCACAGCAGTTCACATGCAGATTACAAGGTAAAAGCAATTGTTTATTGACTCGTATATATAAAAGACAGCTTTGCTCCAGGTTTGAGGGTTTCTCACATTACTGCCAAGTACATTTATTTTTGTAGGACAAGAAATGCTTGAGTTCCTGGAGCAGATTCTACTGGCAGTACTTTAAGAACAAACTTTAGCTGTAAGATTTACCATAAATACTTATGTAATTTATTTGCAGAATTTTGTTTGTCAAGAAATTATATGCAGAATTTATTTTTTCCTTCAGTCTGCAGCTCATGATTCTTTATTTAACACTGACACTTGAGCTTTATTTTTCTGAAAAACAGATCAATATCTTTCAATTAGGACCCTTTTGCTTTTCTGTTACTGAGTTCTCTAAAGAGGTGAGCTTTTTCCATGTGACAGACCTCTTGTGGATTAAGTGGAAATCTGAAAAAGGTTATGAGGATGGCTTTTAGAAAGCATATCCTGTTTTGTTCAAGACACTTTCAAGTAAAGATCAAAAAAATCATTGGTAGCTCTTCTAGTCCCTGAAATGAAGAGACTGAGATGTGCAGGACTGCCGCAGAGCTGCTTTTGCCATTTAACTAGGGCTGCACTATTGCTGAGACTCCTGAGCGTGACACACTTTTGGAAAGATGGGGTTTCAGTCTTTATCCAACAGTTTGCAGATTCACTAATGTGGCGTCAAGTTTCCCCCACTGTGGATTTCCATAGGTACAGGTAGTTTTAGAATGGCACTTCTGATAGACTAATTTTTGATTTTCTTATAGCAATTGATGTGTATGGTTTGGAATATCCCTTTGGCTGATTCAGGGCAGCCATCCCAGCAATGTCCCCTCCCAACTTCATTGCAGGCATGATCGTTGTTTCACATTAATTTATTCCCAAAGTTCTTTTCACTTCATAGCTGTGTTTTCCGATTCTTGGTTTTAGATCCCATCTTCTTCACCATTTTTGTGAAGTCAATACCCTCTAAAGGCCATGTGTCAGTAGTAAATTCAAGCCGTAACTCTGAAATATTAACAGTTGTTATTTGCAGTGCGGAGACACCTAAATGTGTTGGTCTGTGTTGTGTCTAACCAGGGAGTGCTTATTGGGATCACAATTAGCTGAAGCACCTGCCTGGATTTGATGACTATTGTCCTTAAATCCTCCAAAAGAACTGCTCTTTAAGATAAACGATTACATCAATATTAATGTGTTTAAGACTAATTCCAGAATGCAGGTTTAGTTCATTTTAGGGAATAATGTAATGCAGATGCAATATTCTAACTGTGCCTTTAAAAAAAAAGCACTGTACCTTTTCTCGTAGCTTTTACTTTGCAATACAGAATGAGTTGTACATTTTACGGTGTAGGGCTTTCAGGTCCTGCCGAGCTCTTTGACTGTCTCTTGCTTGCATGGAGTTGGAGGAAACTCAAAATAGAGAGGGATGACTTAAAAAAAATTATACCACATTAAAAAAGAAAAAATAAAAGAAAAATTAAGATCTGAAGAGCACAATTTATAAGATTAAAGGGAAATGTAACCTCTTCTCAAATATATGAAGGAAACTACAAGAGGAAAGTCAACAAAATGTTTTCCATAATGTCCAAAAGAAAAACATCAATAATTCAGATAGCATCAAACAAAGGTTATAAAGCGCATGTATATTTTCTGAGCCACTGAAATAGGTTGTCCAGTGAGGATTTGCCATCTCCGCTTGGCATAAATATGCTGGATTTCCAAGTATTATATTAAAATTTCACATGTTACATGCAGTTTTACTGGCCAGTGTTGATCTGTGCAACACCACCGCTTTCAAACTGGTCCATTTCCTTGGAATTTGCTGGATAAATACCTTGGAATCTACGTTTTCTGATGTATGGATCATTTTCCACAGACAAGGAGTGCAGTGTTATTCAGCCCTGATAATAAATGATTGGACGCTGTTTAAACCAGACTAAATATGAGGAGAGATTTAGAGACATGGCTTGGATGAGCTGGGTGATTCCCTGCCTGTTTTTCACAACTCTGTAAACATAGAGCTTGTAAGCTTTGAAAATTTGTTTTGGAATGAAGAACAAAAACCTCAGAAATTACGTTGTTTTTTGGAAATGTGTTTCATTTACTACCCTGCAGATCTAAATTGTTAATGGTCACCCCCTTTACTGGGTTTTGTTCTTTTACAGGTCTCTTCACAAACTTGGATAAAACCACTTTTTTCCCCATTTACCAAGAAGTTTTGTCATTCTGTTTGTCTTAGAGCTTGAATGTCTGGTTATTTCTGAGGTACAGACTGTATGTAATATTAGTAACAGTGAATCACAGGATAAATGCATTTATTTTTTTCTGTGACCTTAAAAATATGCAGCATCTGTTGCTCAAAAGCAGGTGTGGGCACAGTTGTGTGGAGTTCTAGAAAACACTCATGTTAAGGGTATGTATGCATTGTTTGTGCATATATGTTTATATTAATATTATTGCCCTGAAGTTTGATCAACTAAAATGAATTCAGAACAACAATAAAATTTTTTAATGTAATCAGTGATTTCATAGGAAAACAAATCTTTGTGTTATATCCTATCTTCATGAGAACTTTGTGTAATGAAGAAGATGGATTTTAATTTTTTCTGTACTAAGGTTTGCAATTGTCCTGAATTCATCAGTTATTTTATTTCATGTTGACTTAGATTCCCTTTTTGAAACAAAATAAAAATTCAAGACTATCAGGCTGTCTTTAAAACAAATTCAAGGCCTTCTTCCCCACATCCGATCCTCTCAATGAGACTCTTGTCATAATTCAGCCAAATCTGAAGTCCTTCTTTTAAGTGAGACAAAATACCCAGTTACTTTGTTCTGTTCTTCTCTATTCTCCATAGCAAATTACTGGCAGGTTTTGCTAATTTTAAAGGGAGGGGAAAAGCCACTAAGCAGGAAGTTGCTGGGAAAATGGGAGGACTTTTTATGGGAAAGGGATTTCGCTGATGTGAAGCACTGGCTTTTGGTAGGTGTCTGTCTGACGCTGGCTGCAGTTGCTAATGACAGGTGAAGGCTGAACTTGGGTTGGAGCTGGGCCTGGCCAAGTTTGCCCAGGAATTTGGGATGGCCGGGGATGGCCAGGCCCCCTCCGCAGAGCCCACCAAGGCCCTGTGCTCCTGGGGCTGTTCCAGGCCCAGCTCCAGAGTGTGCTGCTTTTCCACTCTTCCGCTGGATGAGGTTTTCATCTCCTTCATTCCCAGCTGAATTCTGCACTGACATGGCTGTCACCTGTGGGAAGCAGCAGGAACTGGGTTCTTCTGCTTAACTTGCAGCTTTAGCAGCTTTGTGTTTTACTCCTCATTTATTGTCCTGTCTGGAGCTGTTTCCTGATGGGGGATACAAGAATAATAATAATGGGGTTTGTAAATTAGATCCTAAAGCCTGTTATCTACTCAGACATACGTAAGACCAGACACATGCAAAGAATTTCTATTTGTTTAAAGCACATTAGAAATGTATGATAATGGCTTTTACAGGTTTCTGAAGTCTGGAGATTTTGTCAAGATAAACACTGCAACAAGACTCATGTGCCAGCCTGGAAGAGAAGTGTTCAGTGCAGACTCTTCCCTGAGTGCTGAATGTATCTTTGCCACAGTGATTATTAGTACAGGAATTAGCTGATCTACTTTTATTCCTGATGGGGAGAAACAAGAGCATTCCAGGTTGTTAAGTGTTTGTCATCATTGCAGAGCAAAATAAAAATAATTTTTAAAAAAACCCTAACAAAAACTCTTTTAAAAATTTGATCTATGTGATCACAGCTGGTTTTTGAGATGATCTCAGTAACTGCACAGTTGCAGTCAGTTTGCGTCTATGTAAAGACAGCAGTGACACAAATAATTATAATGTGTTTTATCTGGTTTCAGGTTGGTACAGAGGTGTTTCCATTAAGAAGCCCAGTGTCAAGGTAAGCGTGAATATATTTGTTAATCTAATGGGAGATTAAATCTACTTTGCTGGTGCAACCCAGTAAACTTTTCATTTCCCTTCTCTAACTTTTTTCCTGTGGGAGGATTGGATTTCTTTTTTAAATTGAGTGATACTCATTAATCACTCAAAGGATCAGAAACCTTCCTGACATGTAACATGTAATTTTTTCAACATTTATAAATCTCATCCAATTTGATCCTCTCCACCCTACTCCCCTAAGAAAGGCATAGGTGGGTGATATTGCATTGCTTTAATGCAGCATTTCTAAGAACACATTTAATAAGTTGAATTATTAATCTAAGACAACTTCAAAAAAAGTCTGTTGAAAAAGGATTTTGTAAGTTGTTGGTGGGGGGGTCAGATTTTTACAGTTTAACCATTGTATTTTGTTATTTTCCATTTTTTGCCCATCATTTTTGCTCTTGGAGAACTTTTTTGACTGTTCTTGTGAGTGGATCTAAGTTTTTGTAAACGTTGGTATCCAAACATGCCAATAGGTGCTTCTATATGAGCTTCACTTCATTATCTGTTGGTTTAGATATTGCTTGTGTTTCAAGAGAGAAGAGTACCAGATTCCTCATGTTTACCTGTACTATGGAATATAATATTACCTGTATTACATTGTCATGACTATAATACTCTTTTAATGAAATGTCTGCAGTCGTTGTGTGTGTTGGTACCTCTGCTTGTGTATATGTTCAGTTTTGATAGGAGAGCCCTTCAAACCTTCCCTGCTTTCTTTGATACCAGAAATAAGCAGCATTAACTGGAAATGAACCAAACAAGAAACTGAAGTAGCATTTCTTCCTTTTCTGGATTTTCGTGTGGTTGAAAGCAAGCACGTTTACTGTTTTCCTGATGAAGCCATTCCTCTTAGATTCAGCTTTTTTGCTTCTATAATTTTAGTCTTGCCTGTGAACATGAAGGAATTTTCCTTAGCATTTGGAACCGTCTTTACTTAGTATTCCTTTCAAACCATCCCCTCCCCTCCAAATTGTTTCTTCCTAAGTTGTATGGTTTTAAAGCTCTAAGAATTGAAAGCCCACACTTGATTGCTGACATTTTTGTCAGAGGCTGTCAGCTGGGTTTTAATCCAAAGATTTCCAATGCTGCTCCTGTATTTCCCACTGAAGTGCAGCTTGCTGTTCTTACACACTGACAGACTTTGCTGTGAGGATTCAGGGCCCTGTGCTTTACAGAGAATGTGGGACACTGGGGAAAGGTTGGATTAAATGACCTCTTTTCCCCGTGTGTCAACTCACAAGAGCACACTGGCACAGGCAAGGTCAGAGTCCAGCCCCCATGGGAACAGCAAAAGGCAAATAGCTGGACATATCCCAAGTGGGTTTGAACAGCTTTTCCCTGGAAAGAGGGAGGAAAACTGATAGCTCCAGGGTATGCAAGTAATAGAATACTTCTGTCCATGGGGGCTCAATGGAAATTCGATGATGGGCTTTTAGTTTTTGTTTGATTTGTCATTTTAAACCTCGGTCTGTGTCACCCCTAATGCAGCATCCTGACACAGGCCTGCTCTGGGAGCTGCTGGTGCTGTGCTGCAAACTGCAAAAGAGCCACTTTTCTGCTCTTCCCAGGTGGAGGTTTGGGCCAGTGCCGTGTCCTGGTCTAAGACAGACTAAAACAGTCAGTTGTTACTCATCTGAATGTTGAGTTTGGACTGGCAGCTTTGACACAGTGGTTGTTTGGGGGGGTTTTAATAGATATATGGGCAGTTATTTATTGTGGCTTGGGTTACCAATGCTAAAAACTGCAGATGTATCTTTCTAACGTACAGAATTTTTTTTCTCTTGCAGGGGATTTTTCCTGCAAATTATATTCACTTGAAAAAGGCTATTGTCAGTAACAGAGGGTGAGTATTTTTCCTTCTTTCTAAGAAGCTACAGTACTTCTTATCTAGAAGGGAAACAAAGAAATAATTATTGGAACTTACAGAGATGTTTTAGTTCATTGTATCTTTTTTTTGTGTATGAGATTTTGAAAATTAAATATAATTCTGCAGAGTTTGGGGGGTGGTTTGTTTTTTTTTAATATAGCAAGAGTAAGGTTTGACGGTTATTCTTGTTTACTTTGGCTCATAAGATTGTAACTTTAAAGCTATCATCTGAAACACATGCATTTAAAGAACTCTACTTATATTCTTCCATTTCTGCTTGTTCTCTCACTGGCAAAATCCTGTATTTTCCTGTTTGTTATGGAAGCACCAGTCAGTAGCCAGCCCATCTCATTTATCTGCAGATTTTCAGAGTCATAGCTGGCAGGTAGCTGTGTTACCCTAAACCTTTTCAAAGGGATCCAACCCTCCCTGCCTCACCCAAAGAATGACTGAAGTGCTCTGCTGAAAACTTCTGCCCTTCCCTGTCTTTGTAGCTCATCTGTTGCTGGCAGTGGGTTTATTTCAGTTCGTGTGAATAACAACGCTGGTGGCAATGTCATGGCAGAGAAGTTACTGAGTGGGGGCTCTGGAACCTGCAAAGTTTCCTGTCAGATTGACTGAGACTCCTGAAATCAATATCTTGTGTATTCACTGGTGCTTTTACTTGCATATTCGAGATAAAGGCTGCTGTGAGGAGATTTATAAGTGCAGTGTTTCAGACAATGACCTGAGGCAACAAATTAAATGTGGAAGATAAAATGTATTAAATGGCACTTAGTGAAGTACATGCAGAAAAACAGGTGACTTCTGATAGTCTTGAATTTTATATTTGCTCCCAAAGGGCCTCAGTAAAGGTTGTAAGGGCAGCTGTAATACTGATGCTTCGTAATTTTGAGGTGTAATAAAATCATATATATTGCACAGGATAACCACTCCTAATGTGTACTGTCCTTAGGGGAAGGAGCAGCTCCCTGTGATGTGTAGTTAATTAGTACTTGATTTTAGTTTAGAGTTTGTGAAGGGCAACCAGTTCAGGTACTTATTAGGAAAGCTGATACACTCTTTAAAAGTATCAAAGCCTCATGTACCAATTGATACAACAGGATGTAATGCAGTTCTGAACCAGAGGGTCATGGTTATTTCATGTTTTATTTAAAAATTCATTTCAGAATATACTCCAAGTGCCATTATAAGCACTTGTGAAATAACAGAGCGTGTGTTTAACCTGGCAGGTAGCTGAGCACCACCCAGCCACCTGCTCCCTGCCTTCCCCAACATCCCTAGAGACATACAGGGACTGTCCCCAGGGCTGGAGCACCCTGCATGTGAGGACAGGCTGGGAGTGGGGTTATTCATCACGTAGAGGAGAGAAGATTCTGGACAGAACTGGTTGTGGCCTTTCAGTACCTAAAGGAGGCTTGTAAGATGATGGGGACAGGCATTTTGGCAGGGTCTGTAGGAATCAGACAAGGGGTGATGGATTTAGATTTAAGGAAAATCTACTTTATGCTGTGGGTGGTGAAACCTTGGCACAGTTTGCCCAGGGAGGTGGTGGCTGCCCCTTCCCTGGAAGTGTCCAAAGCCAGGTTGGATGGAGCAACCTGGTGTAGTGGAAGGTGTCCCTGCCCATGGCAGGAGGTGGAATGAGGTGAGCTTTGAAGTTCCTTCCAATCCAAACCACTCTTGTGATGCTCCTTTAATGGTTTTGGAAAATCTTTACCACAAAGGAACAAGTTTTATTCTTTTGATTAGAGGGTAGATCCCTCAGATTTCATCTGCAATGTTGAAAAAGCCTTCTGGATAGGACAGGTGAGTAGGTAGCAGGTATTTTGGGTAGTTTTGATATTGGCTAACATCATTGGAGGGGAAAAAAGGGTTGGACTGGCTTAGGGAAGGGACCCAAATTGTGAAGGACCCCACTTTACAGGGAAGTTTATTAAACATGCTGTAGTAATGCAAACTTTTCACTGACGTTGATTAGAATGAAATTATGAACAGGTAACAAGGAAATGCTTCACATAAGCTTAATCTTGTGGAACGTAATGGAGGAACAGTTGCTATGACTCTGGAGTTGCTTCAGTCTTACAACAGACAAAATGATCCTCTTGAGATATTCTCCTTATGTTGAACAAATTCAAGTTCTAGAATTTTACAAATTACTGTGCTGTCACATTTCTTTTTCTGTCTTTTCCAGGGTACATTTCCTAATTTTTCCCCCTCTTTTTCTAAAGGCAATATGAAACAGTTGTTCCTCTTGAAGATTCTGTGGTGACTGAAGTCACAGCGACGCTGCAGGAATGGGCCGTGCTCTGGAAACAGCTGTATGTGGTAAGAGCAGTGCTCCTCTCCTTGCACATCTCAGATACCGTGGGAGAAATGTTACCTGCCTTTGTCCATTCAAAACCCATCAGAATCAATAACAGAATTGTTGGATTCCTTGTATTTAGTGGGGGTTCCCTAACTGCAGAATCACAGATCGTGTGAGAGTCACATAGGCTACACTGGACATTTCAGCAGTTCTGAAATTGTAGCTTCAGATCTGAAAGCTTCATAGTTATAAAAAAAGGCAACAATTTTAAAGTGCTATTAAATATGTAAGAAATAATGTAATGTAAGACTTCAGTAAGTCCCATCAAAGACTTCAAAGAATTATTCAGCACAGTTTGTAAGTATTTGTTTTAGTGTCTAGAGTCTGAAAGAAGAAGGACTCAAACTATGGGAGGTTTTGTACAATTGTTCTTCTATAAATTAGAAATAAACATTAGGATAAGAGTATGGAGTTTTATACTCATCAATTTTATATAATTTTCACTTGCTGCCACATAATGTCTCCTACTTCTGCTTTCATCCCTCCTCTTGTCTTACATTTTAATAGCCAAAGCCCATGACACAGCAGATAAAAAACTTGAACAGTTGAAGGTATTTTTCCTGGTTTTTATTTTCTCTTTTTTCGCTTAGTAATTGCGAGCCTTAACTGTAGGATTAGGATCAAGAACTGTAGGTGGTCTAAGCCTGCATTTCCTTTCTCTCCTTCCTTTAGAGAAATACCTCTTCATAGAGCTCTTCATAGAGCTGCAGCAGCTTTGTTTCCTCATTTAAACCTGCAGTGACAGTCGAATATCTAGGAAACAAACCCAGGAAAGATCCAATGGAGTGAGTCTAGTGCATCTCCAGCATAACCACCTGTGTTCTGTACTTCCTTCAAAAAGCAATCAACTCTTATGAAATTAGTTTTACTTCTGTTGGTCCCAGTTCTTCTATGGGGTCAGATGTCCCTGAAGGCATTTTCTTGGAAAGGAGCATCTGATCTAGTGGAGGAGGGGCAGGAAACATGGTATATACCATGTTTTATACCACTCTTTACACCTAGTACTCCTCCTTTTTCCATTGCACACACTTACCTCTCTGGTGTACGGGAATAAACTGATCTTTTCTGTTTTCTTCCTGTAAGATTTTTTTTTCTCCCCCTCTCCCCAGTGTCAGCTGAAGATGACAACAGTAATATTAGCAATGGTGTTAAATTGGAAAAAAGGGAATAATTTTACCTACAAACGAGTTAAACTTCCTTTCTACTAAAGTATTTCTTTTTTATTGTTAACACCAGTTCCTTGAGGGGAAGGAGAGAGAAAGCTCTAGCTATAAACTTTCATTTAGTGATTTTTCTTTCTGGGACTGCTTTCTATTGTAGCTCATTATATTTCATATAACATTGCACAAAACATTATTGTATTCTTAAATAACAGGGGAAACAATTTACTGTTCTCATAGAACTTTAGAAGGAAGCATCTGTTCCATATTCCTCCTGAATGGAGACTCCCCAGCTTCCCTGGGCCAAGCTGCCAATGTTTGAGCACCTTCAGTGCTTTCTTATCTCCAGGCCACTGATACAGTACCCCAGCCTTCCTGGCAGAAGAACAATTTACACCATTGTTAAGTGGGTAACAGACATTTGTCCCATCTGTGGGCTCTTTGTTGGAAGCCTGAGGAAATGCACTGAGGTGCCTGTGGCAGAGCTGGGATGAGGATTTTATCTTTGGTGTTCAGGCTGGAAGCTATGGAAGGACATCTCTTAAAATATATTGAAAGACAAATGAAAATCCTTGCTTGTTGTTGGATCAGCACCAGCAGAAATTTTTATTATTCCCAAACTGGAATAAGAATCATCTAAGAAATGTAATTAATGTTATTTATCATGCTCCTGTGCCTAGTCAGCTTTGTAAGAAAAGTTTCTTACTGTAGGGGAAATTCAAGTGCTGGTTGTTGCACAGACACTCTGAGTAGGTCAGTGCCTGCAAAGGGCCCTTCACTGGTCAGTGGGGCTGCCAAACAACGTGAGCAGCCTCTCTGAACATCTCTAAAAAGGCTCAAATGTTCATCTTATGCTTTTTGGTGAACTCCCTACCTGGATTATGGTTTCAAAGACCAAGTTTGTTTTAATTAAAAATTCCTGGCAATTACCTTGGTAGTGTTGTTGAGGTACATTGTAAGGTTTGTGTTTGTCTCTCAGTTAAACAATAGGAGTGGGGATGTAATACCCAGGAAGCCTGCAGTGATTAGAACACTGCCTGGAGAGGGATGTTACATTGTTCCAAGATAAGGAAGCTCTGCTGACAGAAAATTGGAGGGAGGAGGAGAACAGTGAGAAATGGAAGGGTGAAGTAAAGCACAGCTCTGAGGCAGTTGTAGGAAATTAGTTGGTGTAAAATATTGCGAATCTTCCTCATTTCCTTCTGACCACAGAGAGTCTGTGCTAGTACTGGGAATAAACTGTGTGTAGGGAAGCTTGAATGGGTTTGAGTTACAGGAGTTGTGCAGCAATTTTAGTTTAGATGTCTGAGAAGTGTTTATTAGAAAGATTAGCCTGAGATCATTGCATTACACAGGGTTGTGATATTCTTGTAATTTTTGCTATCAAGGTGAAAGCCAAGTGTTAGTCTGAGGAGAAAAAGGCATTTGTCCGTAATGAGTTCACAGAGAAAGGGCTGTGCCTGAAATGAATTTGAAATAGAAGGATGTATGATGTGTTCTTTGCTTTACTGTGTATCTTGAGGTGACTTTATGCTGTTGTATCCCCTATCACCACTCTATGCCCAGACATGATTCCTGTGCCTTTCTGTGCCTTTAAAACGGGGTGCAAGAGAGAGAGAAAAAAAAAACTGAGGGAACTTTTCAAAGCAGTCTGTGCTTCAAGGACACAGAGATTAGCTGCTGCTGCTGAGGAGCAGAGGAAGCACCCTTCTTGCTTTTTTCAGCCAGTTTCCTTTCGGCTCTGTTTCTTCGGAGAGAGAGACAGAGAGTGGTTTTTCTGGGACTTCAGCTTTTCCCTTCTTCTCTCCTGGACTGTTTCACCATCAGTACACCAGAACTCACTGGGAAAATTTCCACCTTAGGCCCGGAGGGGGCCCAGGGTGACCCAGCTCCAAGGAGGAGGAGAGAGACCACACCCACAGAAGGACTTTAAAAACTTCCCAGGCTTCTCTCCACAGCAAGAGGTTTTATTATTTAGCTTTATGATTCTTTTCCTGTGTGTTTGCTAAAGAAATAGTTTTTATTTTCTCTTTCACATTCCTCTGAGGAATATTTCTTTCCCCACCCTGTGGAGGAGGGGCAGCTATAACCTGCCTTCCTTTGAGGTGACGTTCCTTTCAGACATTTTCCCTAAATTTGGCCCAAACCGCCACACTGTGATAATAAATTATGCTCTGAGTAGTTGGATTCTGATCATATAACTCTTTAAATGCTGACAAAACAGCAAGTTTTTTGAAAATGTCAGAGGTTTTTCTCCAGCTGGAAAGCAATACAAATAATACTGGGATGGAAACTATCAGAATCAGTTATTTATATTGGGTGAGGTTTTAGCAATAATAGTAACCTTGTTAAAAATTCTATGCCTACTTAAAAATAATCCTTTTTTAAAATAATTGAGGAATTAGGAATAGAACTTAAATATTTATTATTTAATAAAGGAGGAAAGGTGATAAGAATTTTATGGGTCTGCAGGCAGACTTTTCAGCAGGGCCCATAGCGATAGGACAAGGGGTAATGGTTTTAAACGAAAAGAGAGGAGATTCACACTAGATACAAGGAAGAAGAATTTTACTGTGAGGGTGGGCAGGCCCTGGCACAGGCTGCCCAGAGAAGCTGTGGCTGCTCTATCCCTGGAAGTGTCCAAGGCCAGGTTGGACAAGGCTTGGAGCAACCTGGGATAGAGGAAGTTATCCCTGCCCATGGCAGGGGGTGGAACTGGATGATCTTTAAGGTCCCTTCGAACCCAAACCATTCTGTGATTCTGTGAAAAGAGCTCATTTTCCCCGATTTGAATATGTAATCTGTGTGCAGACAAGGCAGTGTCATGACACTGGAAAATGGAAAGCAGTTCTTTGCCTTCTGATCTGTCTGTATCCAGGCTATATCCTGTATGCAGGCTTCTAAGATGTGCACTGAAACAATGACATTTCATAGCTGCTTTCTGGCAAGAAATGCCACTGTTCTATTTGACTTACTTGGTCTGGGTTTTCCTACTTTCACTGCCTCTGTAAAAATCATTAGGAGGGAGTTCAGAGTGTAAGTGTGGATCTCAGTGTTTAAAATCTGTACTATGTAGCCACTGGAGCTGCTGATAATGTGGGTAGGGTTACTGATAACCACAGCTGGCCAGATGTGTGTGTGTGTTTGTGAGGGTGTTTGAGTACTGTCAGTAGGTGCACAGACCCAATATCTTGTATTTTTTTGCCTGCCTCTAATGCTCTCTCTTGTTCTTTAGATTCATTTGGACACAATAACTACGTCCTTCTGTGGAAGCCTAAGAAACTTAGAAGAGGGTTTTACTTATTGTTTCTCAATATTGCAGAGGCAATAGCAGAAGATGCCAGTGATTCCCTTCCCCAATCCTGTACTTAATGTGGAGTGGAGGAGGAAGGAAAAGTGAGATTTTTAGTGTACCACTATAAGCAGCTGAGCCTGTGCCTGCTCCGAAGGGACAAGGAGGAGAGAGCAGAAAAGCAAGAACAAACCTTGGGGAGACTTGTTTAGGCACAGAGGTGGATAAAGATGCAAAATTGCATTTAATGGGTGTGTGCAGCTCTCGGGTAGTTGCCCACACCAGTGTGCTGACTTCTGTTGAGACAGCAAAATGATTCCAGTAAGGTTGTTAACTTTCTCTCTTACCCTGTATGTGTTGATAAGATTTGTTATTTTTATACTACTTCTAAATAAAGGATCTGCAAGTTCCCTGTAAGCTTTTGTTAATTAGGTCAAACAAGACTCCTGTGAGTTGTTAAGTCAGCTAAGGAGATCACTGAAACTCACTGTTGGTGCACAGTAGCTATTTTAACTGTAAAAAAAATTCCTCAGAGTCTAAGATGTGGTGTGAGGACTATTTCTGTTGAGAGAGCAGATGACTGTGGAGAGACCAGACATAATTGCCCAATTTAGAATTTGGTCAGATCAATAATGTTAATTTGCTACTTTTATGCAAAGGGGAGCGGGGGATGTGTGGAGTGACTTCTTGTCTAGTTTCAGGAGTAAGACCTAATGGTGTTGGGAATAGATGGAATTTTTGCCAGCTTAGTGTGAAACAAATTTCCCATTGGCTCCTTGTAAATTTCCTGAGGGATCCTATTAAGGAACAGAGTGGGTAGCAGGACTTGGTGCAATTGCAGCTATGTGATTTGGGTGGTTTTGGGTGTCCTTAAAATTGAAGCACTAGTTAAAACTCATCTTGAAAAATGCCATTCACTGAATCACTAAGGTAGTTTACTCTTATAGGGAGTGTTCTATGACACATTTTTATTCAGGGAGATGTGCTTTGCTCCAAATCTGATAAAACATGGAACTGCTGGTGGATTTTCTGAAATATGTAGACAGAAAAAAATGTGACATGACCTAAAATGGATGTGCTGCATCTGAGTTCTGCATCAGAAAGTCTCCCTTCAAGGAGCGGAATTTCTTCAAGTCGAGGCTGAGCATATTAAATACACTCTTACATTCTGAGCAAGCAAACTCCTGGAAAGATGAGGTATTTGTGCCAAGACAGATGTACAGAAACAGTACTTCTTGTATACATGGCCCTCTTTCCTCTTTCTCATTTTCATGTCATTTTCAAGGTTACCTGCAAATAGAAAATTCCTTTAGGGTGATTGTTCAGGTTTGTGAAAGAGTGATTTTAAAAGAATCTGAAGAGCTTGTCTGGCCTCAGTTGACCCTAACAGAGACTCAGAGTTATCACTTTAGAAGACAGGACTCTGGATAATAGTGCTCAGCAGTGTTATGGATATTTTTATATCTTTCTATGTTAGAGTGAAGGGTGAATCTTCTGGAGTGACCTGGAACTCAGATAGGAGTTTGAGGCAGCTGATAATCTCGTTAAATGCTGCACAGCATATCAAGGAAATTAAGAGTAAATATTTCCACTTCCAGGAGCATCTAGGTCTTCAGTTCCTCAGAAGGAACAGGGCACTGAGAAATCATCTCATTGCTTAGCAACTGGATCTGGGGCTTTTAGCAGATTTGTTATTTGATTACTAGAAAATACTTGAAGATTTTTCTTGATTGGGTTGTTATGGGCATGTGCAGAATGGTTTGGAGAATGCAGAATGATGAACACTTCAGCATTGTATGCTGAAGGTGGGTATTTTTATACTTCAGTATGTTTACTCATGGAGGGGGAAGCTGGAGATAAATCATGGAATGTCCCAGGTTGGAAGCAACCTCAATATATCATCTGGCCCAAGCTTTTGTCAGAAAGGGATCCTGCATGAGATTATGTGGCACCCTGTCCTAATCCAGTGAATGGCTGTTCTCAGTGTAAGGCATTTCTTTCTTAAGTTGGGATGAAAACTCTGCTGGTGCAACTTGTACCCACTGCCCGTTGTCTTTTCCCTGTGCCTCCTTGTGGCCAGAGAGCCTCCATCCCGTTTGTGAGGGTGTGCTGGTACTGCAGGGCTGGGGTGAGATCCACAGGGAGAAAGGACCCAGCTGCTTCTGCCTTTCCTCACAGGGCAGGATCTCCAGCCCTCAGATCACCTTTGTGCCCCTCTCCTGCACCTGCTCCAGTCTTGTCCCATCTTTCTTGAATTATGAGGACCAGAATAAAGACCTCAATGTGAAAGTGTCACAGTGTGATTTATATCTGCTCGTTATCTTAGGCAATTAGAAGGTTTTGTAGTTAAAATCAGAGGCTTTTACACTGCTTAGGTGTGTTGGAAAGTTCAGTAGAGGCCCTTCTCATGCTTTGTCAAATAGAGACTTGAATTCATATCAATTTATTAGCTATGGTTTCTTGGAGGTCTTTAGTGGATGTCATGACCTCTCTCTACATTTCTTCCTTGGAAGAGCAGGACTCATGTAGAAATTACACTTAATATTTATTAGGTTCCTGCTATAAAATGCAACCATTTCAGTGCTTCTCCCCTTAGCACTAACTTGCTGAAGTTCAGTTCAAGTGCTTCATATTTTAAGGTTATAACAGGTACCCATAATTATTTTTTTTTCCTTCCTTAATTTTAAGAAATTTAATGCAGTCAGTCTCTCACAGTGATTCGTGGAAGACTCTGAGCTTTAAGAAATTAAAATTAGTCTTAAGTTTTTAGGAGAGTAAAGTAAGATTATTTTGTAAGCAAGTCTTATACCATTAAAATCTGAAAAATTATTATAATTGATTTGAAATTTACTTTGCTTTGAAGACCACAGGATTTTATTGCCGTTTATTGGGTTTAAACAGCAGTATAACAAGGAGCCATATATGCAGTACCTTTCATTTACTGCCACATACAGATTTATGGTATCATTTAAGATTATTAGGATCAACTAGACACTTTTTATGTATTTTCAAACAAACGAAAGGTTGACTATAAAACAAAAACTGCAAACTATCAATCAAACTGTGTGGGAGGAATATATGTTTTGAGTTACCATGGAGATGGATAGATTTTAATAGATTTTAAAAGTAAAGACAGAATTAAATGTAAGTCACCTTCTGGTGTCCTTCGCAAGTCCTACTGTGACAAATGACATGCAGGGTATTTTATAATCTCTGGCTTTGCAGGGAAATGTTATTTAGTCATTGATATGGGAGGTTATAATATACTCTTATTTTGGTAAATAAAACAGAGTGGTTGTATTACTGATACTGACATTCATAGCAAATTGTGTGGGGGTTTGGAGGGCGTTTTGAGATTAAATTTTTCAAGTATTAGCTGGTTTGTAGTTAACAAAGAGCTCTTGCCTCTTAGAATAGTATCCAGTGTGCATGCTGCAAACAGTGTTACAGGACACATGTAAAGTGCTTGTGTGATATTAAAACATGGGAATTTGATTTTACTGAATGCTGGTTTAAGACCAGCTGGGAAAAACCAACAAGCAAACAAAATTTACCCAGGGGAAACCAGTGGCTGACCTGCAGATGATTTCAAACAGTTTCTTTTGCCCTGTAAACACACTGAACACTGAATTACAGCAAGTCAAGGGAAGAGGGTTTTAATCAAAAAATTACATAGAAGGTTGAGAGTTTCTTCATTTGTATTGGAGAGATTCACCTGAGCTGGACCAAGTCTGGTGATGTTACACAATTGCATGTGAGATAGAGGCAGCTGGTAGTGCAGTCTGAGTTTAGTATTCCAAAGATGTATTTGGAGAACAACAGCAGTTTGACTTGGTTTGGTTTGGTTTGGTTTGGTTTGGTTTGGTTTGGTTTGGTTTGGTTTTTAAAGAACAGAATATTAAGAGGAGGGGGAAGAGGTCTAGGGAGGACTGGCGGTCTGGCTTTTTGGAGTGAGCAAGGTGCTGTGCATGGATAGAGCTTGCAAGGGAAAAGACTGATCATCCCTAACGGGTATTTATTGGAAGTAAAAAGACAGTTTGGATTTAATTTCATAGAAGACAGAAATTGTTTTTCAGTAGAAAAGCAAAGAACATCTGTCCTTTTGGCAGCCTGGATGGCACTGGGATCCATGTGGTATCAAGAAGTGTCCTTCAGTCTTGTACTGATTTATGTCACTTTCTGTTGGCTCTATCCTTAAGACAGAGAGAGAAAAAGGCAACTAGCATATAACAATTACCATTATTAATAATTATTGTAATTTAAATATATGTATGTAACAAAACTGTATTTGTTTTCTAAAAGGAGTGGGTAGCAGGAAGTTTCACAGGCGGGAGGGGTAGAAAAATCAGTGTTATATGCATCAATACAGCACAAGTGGACTAAATCCTTGTGACTGGAGTGACAGAGAGCAAACTCTGTGGCTGCAGCAGTGGACAGCCAGCACTTGGGCTGCCAAATCTGATTACTCTGCATTGTTGCATTTGGCTGGAGAGGAGGTAATGGTTGATAAACAAACAGGAATAAAAATGCATCTTAATTTAAAAATTCAGTAGTAAACCTGGCAAATGGATAGACACTTAATTTTACATGAGGTATTAAAGTGGAATGAAAATATTTAGGATTATTAAAGACCTGTTTCTTCTTTCTTATTTCAACTTCCAGCCACATGACTGGATATAATGTAGGCATAATTGGTAAATTAAAACTGTTCTAGAGGTATAAGCAGGGTGGCAAACATCCAAGAACCAGGGAAATGCCAGTGTTCCCAATCCACTCTACTTTTTCTCTAAGGGTTCTGATAAAACCCTTGGGTTTGTGGTCACTTTATGGTAATGAGGTGGTAAACCCCATTCCTTGCATGCCCCAGTGCTCTCCAGTGAATTGTGAGTGGGACTTCCAGAAAGAGGGAGGCGCTCCTCAAAAAAATTGCAGTGCTCCCTCAGAGAGGGTTGTAGCCTTCCAGCTTCCCTGCTGATATAATATGGAGATATCCCAACTTAGCCACCCAGAATTAGTGCACACTTTTATACTTCAATCTCTCTGTAAAACCAAGGTAATACATCTCTAGTCTTGCATATTTTTTCATGAAAATATTGTAGGTTTGAATCACTTGGATGCTCAGTGTTATGTAGAAATATTAGGAATGGGAAACACCTACCTTTATGGTAAGGTTTGAATAATTTTTAGTGAACTAAGCCCTAAGAACTGTATGTTGAGCCACAAATGGTAAAGAAAATCTGAATAGCTGTTCCTGAGTCAGTAAAAATAAAGAGAGGTTCTGGATGTGGTCATGCAATCAAAAGCTATTGTAAAGCACAGAGGAGGCAAGGCTAATTTCAGTTGTTGTTTATCCACATTTTCTTGAGTTCTTGACTTTCTCTTTGAGCAGATTTCTCATAACACAGTTTTTTTGTGACTGCTGGAATGAAAAAGGGGAAAATTAATATAAATTTTATCTTTGGAAACTGCTCACATAATTTCTTAAATGGTTGTTTTTACATCTTATTTTTAAGCTAATAGTGATTAATGGCCTTTGCAGAAATGTGTTCTCCTTTCAGAAATTCTTCTGTCTGTTTCCTAAAGTTTTATGGTTTAATAGAAGTTAATCATGTTATGTTTTACACATAGAGATTGCTTAAAATAGAAGGAATACAAAGAAAGAAAAAGAAAAGAAATTGGGAGAGGTTTCTGTGAGAGTACTGGAACTCAGCTTCTCACATTCTTTTGTGTTCATCTTCATGTAAATTTCATGGTGGTTTTGTTTCATTTTTAATTTAGAGTAGAGCCTTCTGCTTGCTGGTTGGTCATAGATACAGCTTTGGGTTCAGTCATAAAAGCTAATTAGATATAAAAAGAATACTGATTGCCAAGTTTGATTTCAAAGTCCTTAGTTGCTGTCACTGCTATCACTGTACTGTTTAGTGAGAAACATACTCTCTGATTGTATGCTTATCCCTGAAAATAAAATACTGCCTTTGAGGGGAAAAAAAGTTGTATCAGATGATATGAAAAATTAACACCAAAAGATAAATGTATTTAGGGCACCCCAACAGTTTATAAAACAAATACTCCTTTCTTTTTACTTCCAGTGCTCACTGTCACTAATAGGTCAAGATCCAGAGTGTTTAGATGAGATCCAGTACATATTGCAGAAAAAACTGTCACTGGAATAATGGAAAACATAAATCATGTGTAGGGTTATATTACTTTCTGATAATAAACGTGTAGCTCTCTGTATCAATGGCTTCCCGTGGATGTGGTCTGTAGCTTGTGTTGCTGCAACACCAACTCCTGCTGCTGCCAAGGGCTCAGGGAGCGCTGAAGGTGCCCGAGCACTGCCCAGCCAAACCCTGCATCTCCCCGGGCTGTGGCTGGGAGGGGCTTGGGGCTGTTGCACACTCAGGCTGCTGCAGAGACCCAGGAAATCCAAGAACCCCCCTACTGTAGGGATGAGGGGGAAATAATAGCTTTGGGTCCAAAGAAATTTAATTGCTTATGAAAATGGTATTTAAGGTCCACCCTTTAGTCATAGTCTTACCCACAGTTAAGATTATGTGCTCGTGTGACTTGGCACAGGGCTTCCTGGGGCTAATATAAGTATATTAATTCTTTCTTTTCACTGTGTTTTGCTGAGCTGGGTGTGAGTTTTGCAATCTCCCTGAGCTGAAAGAGCTTCTCATAAATCTGGAAGATGCTGAGCCTTGAGTTCGTTATCTGAAGTCTGTGTTTGTTTCAGTAAAGCAACAGAAGTCTGAGTTCAAAGCCCTTTACAGAGCCGGGCAAACAGTGGTGTCTTTTATGTTCTTTGCTGTTCAAGCATTGGCCGTTTGATCTAAATTAAATTGTGGTTGATGGAGCAGATTTCAGTTTATTCTTTCTGATTCGTCCTTAGAGTTGATGGGGGTTTGTGAATGCCTGTTCTGTAGTCTGTGCAAGAGGCATTCAGGAATGGAGCTGAGCCTGCATCCTGTCATGTTGTTGTGGTCAGGGGGCAACATTCCCCGGTGGGTCCTTGGAAGGAAGGAGGGCTGCAAGCAGCTCACCGGGGCTTATGCAGTGTCTCTGGGCTACACCTTAGCAGGCAGCAGCAAGCCGTAAGAGAAACACAGTATCTCCTTGATGGTGAAGTCAGGTTTATTTCAGGTCCAGAGCTGGCAAGGGGGGGAGAAGGGGAAAGGGAGAGGGAAGGGGAAGGGAGAGGGGAAAGATCCAAGCGGAAAGAGAGCCTCGTCCTCTGAGCATTCCCTTATCAGCGTTTCGAAGGGCCCGCGGGCCTAAGGCTTGAACCAATGAAAAGCTCACAGGGGAGGGATCAAAGGTAGGGTTACATCTTAGGAATACACCATACATTTTGGAAGGGGGAAACAGAACAAACCATTGAAAGGAAAATACATCACCACACTGTCACAAGCAAAGGGACACTTATTTAATACCTCTGTGGACTCTCCCCGCTGCTGTAAGGCGGCAGTGCTGCTGGGAGAGGTGGTTTGTCCCCTGCTGTCCCCTCCTGCCGGGTGCCATCCCCACCCCAGCCCTCAGGAAGCAGCAGCGGGGTGGGCACGGAGCGGCCGCGTGGCCCTGGGCGGTCACTTGGCCTGAGCTTCCCTTCGGTTTGATCCAGAGCTCAATGCCCTCCCAGTGATGCTTATCAAAGATGCAGGTTTATGATTGTGATATTACTGAAAGTCTTTCTTTAATTTGAGAATAATTCTTCTAAGTTTCTTTTGGGAATTAGCTTAAGCTCACTTTATTTTGTACAAGTGCATAAACAGGTGTTGGAGTCCTGGAAGGGATCCTTGTGTTTTTACATTTCCACATCTATTACTGACAGCACTTAATAATTTTTTAGGGAAGGCCAGTGAAGGTTTGAAGGCAGTAATTTTATTTCGGGAATCCATCTCTGTCTTTCTCTGTATTTTTTCTCAGTAGCCTCAGAACCTGAGATAATAATTAATAAAATCTCCTGTATGTGACCCAGTGGGCTGTACAGAGTGCACAGAGAAGCCCAGAGTTACCACTTTTAAAGGAATAAAGTAGTAACATTTTTGGTATCAGAAATTTTGTTTTGACCTGAATAGCTCAAGTTTAATTTGAAGTGCTTGTGGCCAGTTACCTTCCACTGCAGTTTCTCTGCAGGTGAGATTCTGCCCAGTGAGTGCCTAGTGCTGCTAAGTGCCTTTGCTAAGTCAAAGGGAGTTCTTATTTTCTCATTAGAGGGACATGCTTGGAAAGCTGCTTAGATGGGATTTAATGAACTTAAAATGGAGCACAGAATAGTGGCTCATAATACAAAAAGAAAATTATCTTATTTTCTGGGTAAACAGGGAAAGAGCAGCAGCAAAGGTTTCTTTTTAATCTTTCTGACTGTGTGTTCACTAATGAAAAGGAAGCTGTAAAGAAACAGGTGTGTGGCAGGTTTTCATGATAGAGTTAATGAAATTACTGTAAATAAAAATGTTAATTATGGAATAGTTATTAGAATGGAAGAGAGGGAAGAGGAAAATAAGATTTTACTCACTGTGTGGGTTTGGGGTTTTTTGTAACAACCAAACAACGTTATTGTATATAGGTATTATTAGTATTTTAATTTCATTTAAAGGTATGTGGTGATGGAAACTTTAGATCTTGGAAGTTATGGGACATGCTGGATCCTTAGGGAGATGTAGTGTATCTTTATATTTCCAACATAATAATTTTAAAGAACCCAAACTAATCTGTCACTTTGAAAAGGGTGGTGCCTATTACATGAGATATGCTTTTTTCAACGACATCAAACCTGGTCACCTTAGTGGAGCTCTCAAAGCCCTGGGCAGGGTGGCAGCTCAGTTCAGGCTGGCTCAGCACTGTGCTCTGAGGACCAGCCCCGAGTCTGTCAGAACTCGTATCAATTATTCAATGGCCTCAGATGTTCAATAGACAAAACCCCCACCCTAAATATTGGGAAACTTTGATTTGTACTTTTATACGGTGAGCTCAGCTACCCCATTTCTTCCATCTGACTCTTTCCCATCATCTGTCACTTTTGGTCTCATTTTGTTCCAGGCTCCCAATCTCAGCTTTTCATTAACTTTTCATTTGCCTTTCCCTGGTTCTCTGTCAGGCACTTCCCAGTCAATCCCAGTCTTTATTTTGCTGAAACTTTAGTATGTTTTCATCTATTTCCTGAATTTTGTTGTGTACTTCTTGCTTTCCTAAATAACTCAGTAGCTGTTGTTTAGTTGTTACTTTAACTGTCACATAAGACGACAACAGAATAAGTGATGACTTAATTTTTCCTGCAATTAAAAAATTGTCTGGACAATTCATTTAGCTGACAAGGAGTGATGTGAAGAGATGTTGCAGTTATTGCTTGAAGAGGCAGAAGGGATAGTGGAATGGGGATATCCAGTTGCCTTTCAAAAGAGGAAAATATTGTGACCAATTGCGTGCAAACCAAACAATAAGTTTTCTGCCAGTTTTTGTCTGGTCCTTGTGTCACAGAACAGAAACAGAATGGCAGTTTGTTTTTGGGGAACTAACAGCATCACTGACAAGTTTAGAGTCAGGAGGATGATTTTAATGAGCCACTTAGGCTTGTTGTTGGATTTTGGTGTCATACTCTGAAGTAGCTGGTGAGTGTTCTGTCTCGGATCTGACAATAATTGCCAGGCTTGTCAGCTCTCACTGTGGCACTGGTGCTGTCATCACGTAAATCTACATTAGAAACACAGCTAAATGCAAGGCTTCTGCTTAACAGTTACTTTGCTAACAGCATAGTATTCCAGAAGGAACATAATTGGGCTTTGATATTTCTCTTGAAGCCACTGCATTGCTGTGTTAGATAAAGAACAGAATGGTGGTATTAAAATAGTTGCCGAAAGAGGAAAGACAGACATTGTGTACTTTCCTTTTTTTAAAAAGAATTCTCTTGTGTGAAGCAATCTAAAATAAATCTTTTCTAGTTGTCAGTTTTATTTATCCTAGGAAAGCCATACCCTGTTTTAAGATATAATTTTTTAACACCTCTAACACATTCCACTACTATTTTCCAAGGGGATTTTTTTGTCAGTAGATCTGGGGAATGCATATCTAGGTAGCTGACAGGCTTTGCCAAAAAAAAGCCAGAATTCTCTTACATGTGGACAATAAGCTGAAACATTTACACTTTGTGTTTAACATTTATACATTTACACTTTCTGATGCAAACACTGGCACTATCTCAGTTGCTTTTTTGCGAACATTATTGTGCAGTGGATGGCACCATTTTCTAATGGAGGTCCTCCATCTTCTTAGAGGAAGTGAGAGAGCTGTGCCTTATGGAGCATCTTTTGTTTGAGGTCCTCAAGTTGGCTTGGCCAGGACCTTCTGATGGGTGCAATAATCTAAGCCATCACCTTTCCTTTCCTGATTTCTTCTACCCCTCTGCCCTATTATTTCGAACCACTTTACCCGTTTGAAGTCAGTCTAACAAAAAAATTAATTTTCTTGGATATAAGCAGCTTTGTAGAGGGAAGAAATGTGATTTTATAGCTCCTGCCATAGGAAGGATTGCAGTGCAACTTCATCCATATTGTGAAGCAGAAGGCAATTCAGACAGGAATTTCTGGTGGATTAAATGGGCTGTGCTGCCACAGTGTTAAGTTTCAATGTCATAACTGCATGATTACCAAGAAAAAGAGGTTTTATATTATTGGTAATAGTCTAATGGCAGAGTTATTATTTTCCTAACTGCAGGCTCTTCTGTTGTGGAACTTGATTATTGCTGTGCTTGTTATGTCCATCATGGAGTTTCAGCTTTAAAGATCAGATAGAATTAGGTGAAGAATATTCTCCTGGCTCGCAGGGAATTTTACTGCTGTGTCTTCATTTTTACATGCACAGAATCACAGAACTGGATAGACTGGAAGGAACTTCTGGGGCTCTCCAGTACAACCTCCTCCTCAAAGCAGACCCTGTTAGAGCAGGTTGCTGAGGATCTTGTCCGGTTGAGTTTTGAATATTTGTGAGGAACCCACAACATCTCTTGGAAAAAGTCTGTTTTAGATTTTGACCACCCACAAGGGAAAAACATTTTCCTTTTATCTAGTTGGAATTTCTCATATCTAATGCTATTAACTAACTCTCCCTTGACACTATCATTAAAGAAATTAACAGTGTAGAATTAAATCTGGCACTTACTAAGTGGTTTAAAAACAGATGAATTGTTAACAAAGCAGTTGAAAATGGAGAATTTTTATTCAGTGCTGCTGCTTGTAATAGTACCTGCAGGGATGTGTTCTAGTCTGTTATTCACTAGTCTTATTAACAGGAAGCAGAAGAAATCAGTGCAGTCACATAGAAATTGCTGATGATGCAGAAATAGGGAGTTAAACAATGATTAGTTCAGAAATTGTGTGGTTTCTGTCAGATCCTTGGCTCATTTAAACAGCACCGGCTCCAATACATCCAAATATAGAAAGGACCCACAGATGGTGTTTGTGTCCTGAGGTGCAGTGACACTTAACATGATGAAACATTGTTATGGCAAACCAATCCAACATCAGCCTCTTCCTTGGTTTTGACAGCTAAGAGGATAAGAAGTCTTGCCTTTTTAGACAGGGGGCCATCTGGAGGGGCAAAGGGGGAGAATAATTGAAAAATTCTCTGTATAAATTAATGAGGTGATTGCTGGGCAGCTGCTCCTGATTCTGAAGTGTCTTCTTCAGAATAGATGGGGAACAGCCAGAAAGATTCCGAGGTGATCCACAATGGCAAGGTGTCCTAGGAGAGGGAACCTGGAGTGGATCTCCAGGATATCTAGTCCAAGTCCTTTACAGCAAGTCAATGTCCAGCTGGTGTTGCCTGTTTTAAAAAAAAAAATATCTGCAGCAGAGGATATTTTGCAGCCTCTCAAAAATTCAGTACTTTTTGGCCCATATGTGTTACAGGTTTTTTTCTGAAGCCTGTGCTCAATCTTTCCTCCTACCCTGTTTGCATGAACAAGGGCAAGAGCTCATTCCATTTCTTTCCTGCAAGTTTTTGATTTAAATTATGTTTGTAATTGTCATTTCTAGACTAAAACCTCAGAGTCAAATCCAACCTTTAAAAAACACCATGTTTTCTGGGTATTCTCATTATTACGTGAAAGAATTACCTGTTTATCCACATCTTCTTGATGTATAATAGATAAAAATAGAGAGATAATTAAATAAATAAAAGTGAGAATAATGTTCCAGCAGAAGCCTGACAGAGTGAAGAAATTACTTTGTACATTTGCTCAGACAAACTGCAGAAGTTGAGTGAGGAGTCAGCATATTGTGACTTATAAATGGGTACGTGGAGGAGGGTTGCAGGTAGATGATTGATAATTGAGGTAATCTGTCAACAATCTGTCTGTTCTGTCAAAGAAAAGAAAATAGGGCAAAGCCCAGTATTTACAAAGCAAAGCCATGCAAGTTTGGAATAGAATTGAAGGCGCTTTTTAACAATTAGGATGATTAGCAATAAATTAATCAAGGAAAGCAGTTGTTTCTTATTACTGATATCTTTAAAACAAGACTGGATTGTATTTTAAATGATTTGTTGCCCCATTATTCTAGAGGAAGTATGTTGCAGCAATCTGTGAGCAGGTTTCTATGGCATGTGCCCTGCAGGAAGTCAGACTAGATAATCACAATAATCCTTTATAGTCTTGGAATGGATGAATCTTTAAATCTGTTTAGTCAGGACCAGCTGTGTTGAAAAACAGCATTACTAAAATAAAAAAAAATATGCTATGAGGTAGTAGATATGCTGCACTGATGTGTTTTATATCCTTTCAGGCAAGAGAATTGTATGCAAAACTCTAATGGTTTTTTAGGAGACTTTGTCTAGTGATGCCTTTGAGATGATGTGCTAATTCTTGTACCCCTTTAAACACATTCTTTGTGGTTTTTGATGGCTGATCTCCTTGGTGAGGACATGCTTTTTGGCTATTTATATAGAAACTGTGGAAAAGATTGACATTCAATACCTTTTTTTTTTGGCTTTCTTACGTTTCAAACACTGTAGGGAACAGCAGATATTTTGGATATCTTTGAGTGGGAGATCACCAGAAATGGTTCAGTTGCCTGGTAAAGGTGTCAGGGTGAGTCAGGAGCCGGTTCCTTTGCCTTTCAGGCAGGTTTAGCCGTTGGGAATCAGCTGTGTCCTGGAGGGCACTGCTCTGCCAGACGTGCTGGGCAGCAATTAATGCTGCTGACACTGCTTGGCTGTCAGTTATTAACTGGAGCTTTTAACCATTGTTCCTGTGCAGTGATATTTTTCTTCCTTTCCATTTGGCTTTTGTCTGTGGAACATCCTAAGCCCCAGTGAAAACACCCCACTTCCACCTCAGAAGGTGACCCTATTTAAAACAGATGGAATAAAGCTCAGGAACTACCTGCTCTTCCACACTAACAGGAATGATTTGATATTGTTCTTTAGAATAATGAGATGCCCAGAGTCGAAAAACATGTTTTTGTTCTTGGTGTTATTGGGATCTTTGTTTAAAATCTGCAGTTTTAACAGCTGCCAGCCACAGCTCCCTCCACAAATATTTGCACTGTTTTTGTCACTTACATGGAACAAACATTTTTAAAATGAAGAGGTTAGAATTAATTCTTTATCCTAGGAGTTTTATCTATTTTCTCTCAGCTTTTTATTTGTAATTCTGCCTCTCATCTTTGAGCTATTTTTATTTTTTATTTACCAAAAACTTGAATATTTTACAAAATGAGTGAAAGCAAATATTTAAAAACAGGCTTTATTTATAATTTACATCCTATTTGCTGCATTCTGCTTTTCTTTTTTGTGCTTTTTGTTTAACTGCTAAATTGTAATTTGTTTTCACTCCTGCTGTATTATGGGATGGCTATCAGCTCAGTGCCAGAGTTTAAAGCTCCTCAGCTTCACACGTTCTTTCATGGGGTGAAGTAGCTTAGCTTGCATTTGAATCAGTTATTATTTTCCCAGTATTTTTCCTGAGGCCATGTGTGGAGCTGCAGAAGAAATTACTTGTTTATATAAATCTTACTTTGATGGATCTGGCTCTTCCTAACAGTATTTCTGGCTGTTCTGAAACCCAGACTGTCTTGTCACAGAGTATCTGAGTAGATCATACAGTGCAATTCCATTTGTTATTTGTTCTCTGGAGCCATCATCCCTAAAACATTGGGATCTCTGCACCTGAGCACAGCCAGCACAGCCTGCAAGGTTCAGAAATGTCTGTACTGGCTTCCCAAATATCCCAATTCCTGCTCTCACGAGTTTTGTGTCCGTGACCCCTCTGAGACTGAGGCTCCAGGCAAATGATGCTGATCATTGCCACAACTGATATCCTTTGGATCTTCTTCTTTAAAAACCTTTTGTTCATCATGTATGAACATTAAAATCCAGACTTGAACAAGGGAGAGGACAGTTATTTAGTCACTGGTAAGAGCTGCTGGTTCAAGTGTGTGTATCCCTTTAGTCTGCACTTCATTTCTCCTCCTGTCATGCTCCAAAGTAGCAGCATCAGAGAGGGTTTGCAGAAACAAGAGCTGTGGCTTCTGCATTTATTTTCTTTTTTTTGTTTTTTTGTAATAATAGTGGGAGGCAGAAAATGTGTCTGAGCCACCACTGAGCATTACTGTTAAAACTGTTGATAAATCAACAGCAGTTTGCATATACTGAAATAGCTCAAAGAGCCATGAAGAGTCATTACTTCAGTAATGAGAAAAATCCTCATATGTAAGGGAATTCTGATTTTCATATCCTCACAATTTTGTTTTGTATCTGGTGTTTGAACAGAAATAACTGCATTATAATGCACAACAGAAACAGAAAATTTTGAAATCTGTAGACTTTTTAAGTTAGAAGATCATTTGGGTGATCAGCTTCCCTTCCAAAAAATCCTGACCCTACAAGTAAGGTGTACATAACTTCACTGTGTCTTGGTCTCAATCTTAGAAAACAGTTGTGTTGTTTTCTGAACGCTGCCAAGTTATTATTTTATATATCTATGTTATATAGACAAATTAGGGCTTCCAGGAAGGATTAGAGTTGTGCTAAACATCTGTGTGGAGCAGTAGAAATGGATCAATCTCTATTTAAATTGCTGGGTAAGTGTGCTACCGTTTCTTTTGTAAAGGATTTTCCTCTGCTGGGCAGTGGTCTTGGATTTTGCAAACCCATAGACTTTTTTACTTAGAACTGTTCCTTTGAAGCTGAAATTGTCTCTTTTAGAGGACTGAAAATTGCTGGAACTTGTCTATGAGAAGCACAGTGGAAATGTTTTGAATTTCCATTAGACGGTTTAGTTGAAAACCGCTGAAATCCAGTCAGCAATTTTCTTTAGGGATTCACAGAAATGTTGGAGGACAAACGGTGGCACTGTGCCCAGGATCATTAATTACAAAATGCGCTAATCAAACCGGTTTGCAAATAATGGTCTGTGTTCTATATTTTGTGGGAATAATGGTATGTGTTTCGCTTGTGGCTTTCTTTCTTAGTGTTTTAAGTGCCCCTAATGCTACTTTAAAATGGCTTTTGGCAAAATCTTCTCTAACATAATGAACTTGTGTTGCATGACCTGCAGGGATCCTGACAAAGAATTGTTAGAGACATTCAAGATGACTCGTACTGACCCAGTCCTTCAGACTCTGGGACTTCTTTTGAGCTTTTTTCTCTAAAAAACTGATGTGTTTGTCGGGTCCAAAGCAGTAATACTCCTTCTAGAGCCCTCCAATGTGTGAAGGAGAATATTAATTTTGTGCCCTGTGGGACACTGTGTGAGAGGAGCTGGCAAAAGGGTGAAAGTATCAGGTTATATCCTTGAACCCCAGTGGATGTGAAGTTCCCTGTTAAGAAGGTAAATAGCATTGGAAGAGCAGATGTTTGATTTAAATGCAATGGAAATGCTTTAGGGAGAAAGTATTTTTCAGCTTGAGAATTTGGCACAGTAAGGCACTGCTAAGGGGAAACTATCTGACAGAACTTGTAATATACTGTAATCAGTTTGAATTTCTTCAAAGATATTTATCATGTGAGTTCTAACTTAGCATGATTATTATCAATTAATATGAATGTTAATTATTTATTAATACCACTTCAATGAAGAGATCATGTTCATTCAAAGTGTAAACAAAAGCATTTAACTCTACTTTAAAACTGATGTGAAAGGTAATATAATCCTTATGCAGAAAATAACCTTAAAATACTGATTTTTGTGGAGGGATATGTTGTATTTGCAAAAGAATGTGACCATTTAGTTATGGGTAGGAAGCTTTCTTCTGAATGCCTTCATTTCTTTTGCATTTAAATGACAGTAAAAAGCCTTCTGAAAGTATGAAATATAGAGGTTTCCACACTTACCAATACTGCTCTGGTTTCTTTTAGAGCAGAATGTTTTCATTTGTTGCTTGTTTTACAGGTAAATAGCAGCAGTTAGTATCGAATGCAGCATCTTCCTCAAGTCCTCCGGGTTTAGGTCTTTATCAGGTGAAGGCCACCCAGCTTTCCCTTTTCCAGTCCATCAGGATAAGTGGGGTCTGCTGGCACTCCCAGTGCTTCCAGCAGGAGGCATTTTGGATGGCTGGCACAGAGATTCCAGCAGGAGGTTGGAAGTGCTCCTCTTCCAGCCGAGTTTACCAATATTCCCACAAGCTTTGTGGGACCAGAACTTCTGAGGGGAGAAGAAATACACTTGCTGTTTTTCAACACCACCAGTTCTCCCTCCCGAAGATCCCATATGATTCAGCGAATGTATTTTGGAAAGGAAAGGGCCATTATGGCTGTGGTTATAATGTAAATAGGGGACACAAGTCTACGAGAAAAATGGAAGGTGATGTGAGCAGGAAACGTTTGGTACTGATTCTGGTTCTGCTTATTAAAGCTCCTTCACTGCTGGGACCTCGTATTTACAAACAGGGGAGGGCAGGTTGGGGAGGTGAAGGTCAAACGCATCCTTAGCAGCAGTGACCTTGGGATGGGAGAGGGCAGGATCCTGAGGGGAGGGAGCAGGACAAAAAGCAGGATCACAACCTGAAAAAAGATTATAGTGGGGAAAAGAAGCCCTTTTCATGTTCTTGGGCTCTTTCCTTGGTGTTTTGTCTTTCAGAAGGCTAACTTACCTGGTCTTGTTAGTAATACTTCTGAAGAAATATGATAGAGCAAAATGTATTGCCTTCCTGTGTCCTAACATGTCTGTGTCACGATGGAGGCATTCAAAGCTGGGGGAAATCATCCTTAATTAAATAGCAAAAGCCTTGCAGGCATATCTCTTTTTCCTCAGAATGGAAATTTATCCTAAATTGTACATTCTTACATTTAGGAACATCTAGAACAAGATGTTCTTACAACATAGAAACAAATAAGTACATTTAATATCCAAAGGATTTGGAACTGACTTCAATAAATGTAATATGGATTGAAAAGGGGTGTTAATGTCACTTGTTTCGAAGTATTATAGAAATGAAGAATTAAACCTCTAAGTTTATCCCTTTCAATTCCATTTCCTTAAGCTTTGTTAAAAGTTTATGATGATGTTAGGAAATGAGGTTAATGTTGCTGTTGCTCCTAAAGATGTAGGAACTCAATTCAATCTCAGCAAAGCAATGGTGAGCTGCAGGCTGTGCCACAATCTCGTTAGGCAGGTTTTTCTCCAGCCCTCAGCTGTCAGCAGTGGCAGCCAGGATAGGGATGGGCTTTAGGCAGAGGGGGCTGCTTTAGGGTATTTCGTGAACCAAACTTTTCCTCTTCTCACAGTAATTATCCCACAGAGCCCCTTATAATTTTTCCTGGAAAAGACCAGTCTCCCTTCTTTGCATCCTATTTTTTTCTGTTAACCAAAAAAGCTAAACAACACTAATAGAGCCCCAGAATACCTGTCTCATGCTGGCCAAGGTGCATTTCCTGATGATGATGATGCCTAAGAGCAGCAACAGCATGTGAATACTGATAGCAGGAAGCCAGACACCAGAATTGTCTCAGATTTGTTTTGACTTGTTTCTGTAACTGTTAAATGTTGTCGTCTTGTACTTGTCCCAGGTTGCTGTATTAGACAACTCAGGCATCTGAAGCTGTAAATAAGGAAGAGATATGAGAGTCAAGATGCACATCTTGACTGCCAGGGAATGTAATAACTTGTACTCAGAGCTATTTACATGTGTGGCATAACTGATGTTTAGAATGGAGAAGCTGTTTGTACCGTACTGAGTTACTATAAATAAAATAGACTCTGAACTGCACATTAGTGTGAGTTAAGCAGTTGAGGTCTATGAGGTGATAGAAGCAAATAGGAGAAAACTTCTCTTCTTGAAGAAGAGCAATAGATTGGGACTAACCCTTTGTGAAAACATTTTTCTTTGTAATATTCTGTGGAGAGCTCTGAACTGACATGGGTTGATTTGTTAAATAGAGAGCATTGTGACAGCAGGTTTAAATATTACCCACTGTGCTTCGTAGGAGATCTGAGGACAGAGAACAGCCTTTTCAAGGCAAAAGAGCTTTGCTAACTTTGTGAGGACTTGTTCTCCTGGGTCCCGCTGTACCCTAAGTGCTGCTGTTGCTGCAGTGCTACCTGGGCTCCCCCTGCGCGGGGTTTAAAGCTGGGAAAGGCTGTAGGGTGTTTGTTTGGTTTGCAACAAATAGAAGATATCACCGGGGTTTTGGATGTTTTGGCAGATAGCTTTGATTTAAACACACCATTGTGGTTTTGGAGCAGAACAAACAATTGTTGTTTTCTGTTTGTCGTAAAGAATTTGAATGCATTTAATTTTTTTTTAAATGTGCAATCCAATCCAGTGGAGTTCTGAAATTATTTTGGAGGCAATCCAGTTGTTGCTTTGCTGCACAGGGTTTCTGGTAAAGCATATTAAATGCTCCTCAGGAGAGGGGGAGGTCAGCACAAGCGCTGCACAAATGAAATTTCTGATCCATTTAGGAGAAACGGGGGGAATAAGAAGGGGTGAGAAGTTTGCATATACACTGCTAGTGTGAGATGCCTGTAGATTTAGGGCTTCATATCACAGGCTTCATTCTTTTGAGAATTTAGAGTTTTATTTTGCAGCTCAGGGTAAGCCAGAATTGTTGGTTTCTCCTTGGATTGTTGCCAAGAGTGCAAGGAACGTTTTTGTGAAGTTACTGATGTAAACTCGATATATTTTTCAGCTTTTGAGCTCTTTGGAAGAAGCATAAGGACATAGTATATCTAGAAAAAAATGACTGTACTACTGAAGTATGATATATGGTAATTCAGGCATGTTATTTAATCTACTATAAAGGAAAAGCTTGTAGCAACATCTCTGCTTATCTTGTACGGGCTTTGTTTTGTTGGTTTTTCTCTGCTTCTGCTTTCTTTATTGATGTTACATCATTCTTTTTACTGCTTAAGTTCTTCCCCTGTCACATGTCAGTGTTTTAAGCTATTTTACTCATTTTCAATGGCAAAAGTCTGAAGAACTTATTTTTTCTGTCACTCTGATTTACTGTGCATTATTACACACTGTAAATTGAAATGCCCTCTGTGAATACAGTAGAGAATCAATTTAAATAGATTTTTATTGGAGTAAATAATTTCTGTTTGAAGCTAAAAGCTATGAATATTCATAAGACAAAACAAGTACAATTCATGATAATGCATCCTTATGAATAAATTGAGAACTAATAAATAGAGACTTTCAGGATAGAAGAATGAAAATAAACCTAAACTGAGATGCCTTTCTCAGTCTGTTACTTGATTTGAAAAACTAATGTTGTTTATTGGACTTGACGATCTCAGAAGTCTTTTCCAACCTTAAGATTTCAATGATCCAGTGACTCTCTGAGTGGTCGATGGTGCCCTGTCAGAGAGGGATGAGCTCAAACCCAGCTTCTTGTGAAAACCTCAGGATGGTACCTCAACCTTTGGTAAATGGACTTTGTAGTTTTACTTAGGAGAAGTTGTAATTTATTAACTTTATTCTTGCTTGATGTTATTTTCCCTTATTTGTTGTCTGTATTTTTTAATTGTTTTTAAAGTCCATTTTAGTACTGTAATCCAAGAAGACCAGCTGTCTAGGCACATATGGAGAACTGATGAATACGTGCAAGTATTAATTGTGTTCTCAAACTACATTTTCTGTGGGTGCCAGTCAGGACACCTGTGTACTGTCCACATCTCCCACACAAATCTTTTACTCAATTCCTTTCCCTGTTTTTGAGACAACTTTGTATTGACCTGTACTCTGACCTTTATTCATCAACAGGAACTTGATGAATACTCTCTCATTTGATATGTGATGTTTAAGGTTTGCATGGTAATATTCCAGATTTTGAGTAAGACTAAACTATAAATATTGCACAAATATTCAAATTCCAACAGAGTTTTAATATAAAGTAATTTGCCTAATTAAAAAAAGCGAAACAAAACTGAGAAGAAAGGCAGGATTTTTGTGCTTCTAGCTTTATTTCCTTTCATGTGCTGATGGTGCTTGCAGGCTTTAATATCTAATGTAGACACCAAAATCCATAACAAGGAACCTGGGAAAAGCTACTCAGTTGCTTTTATAAGGAAAATAATTTTTTGTGCCCTTCTCCCCCATTACAGCCTAAGGCAGTTTTATAGGAAATGTCTTAAGGGACTGCTCTTGAGACAGGCAAAATCCTGACTTTACAGTGGTGGTAAATGAAGTCATGGTAACAAAATGACTATAAATAGGTCATCTTCTGTAATATACCAGTCTGTTATATGTTTTCATACTATATGGCATTTATTTCGAGAAGAACGACAGAGGCAGCCGTAGAGTTCCAAAGCCACCTGAGGGGACTGCGTGGGAGCAGGGCCTGCTTGGTGCTGGGGTGTGCTGGGGTTTATGGCCCAGGGGGGCTGCTCGGACCCCGAGCCCCTGTCCCGGCTGTGGGGATGGTGCTGAGGGAAGAGGCCAATTCCAGCGGCTTCCACAGGGCCCAGCCGAGCTGGGGGGGCCTCTGGGACAGCACCTTTGGGGCAGGGACATGAGGGGGAAAGGGGAGAAACAGCCCCACAGACACTGGAGCTGAGCAGGGGGAGGCGAAGGGGTGACGGAGCAGGGATCCACACTGGGATCCACGTGGGCAGAACCCACCCCGGCACTGGGGAAAAGTGTGAGGAGGGAGAAGCAGGGAGGAGCTGCCATGGACTGACCCCTTCGTTCTCCTGCTGGTGTGGGGAGGAAGTGGTTCTGTGAAGGATGGAGGAGTTGGGAGTAAAGGGAAAAAACGCTGGGCTTGGGAAGAGTGTGGTTGACGATAAGTTCTTTGTGTCTTTGTATCTCACCACCCAACTCTAATAAATAAATTCTCCCGAGGGAGGTCTGTTTTGCTGGGATGGTGGTTGGTGAGCAAGCTCCCTGTCTTTATTCCAACGCACAAATGTTGTCATTCCCTCCCCTACCCTGGCCTGTTGGAGAGGAGGACTGAGAGAGGGGCCAGGTGGGGGAAGCTCCACACCAAACCCATCTTTTGGCTTTTGAACTCTACAGAGTTAATATGGAGTCATTAAAAGAAAAAAAAATATTGCCAGAATTCCACTTGATGCATAGCTGCACATCTGAAGATTATCCAAACATTGATTAGCGTGACTTGTTAGTTATAACAGATCAAAGAAATACCGCAAATCTTTTTGTGTCTGGGGATAGTAAAATGAGGCAACAAGACGTGTTAGAGGACTTGTGCTGCTTGTGAGCAGAGTCCAAATTCATTAAGCCCATCCAGGTTCTTTGTCTGTGACTCATTTTAATTATTACCATAAAAGTTCTGCAAAAATACTTACTTTTATATTCCAGATTTGCCAAATATGTTTATAAATGCACACAGCAGATCATTCTGGATGGACTGATAAAGTGCTTCTTGCTTGGAAGCTTGTGATAAAGCCAGCTGAAAAACGAGAGGTTAGAGGTTGTATGAAAATTTACTGTGAAACAGAATGAATGCTTACACATCAAACTGACTTGCATATCTTTTATTTAACTACTAACAAGATGATAAAGTTTCAGGTTTGTTTATGATGCTACTCTTACTAAAATTGAAGGGTTTTAATACTTAAAATTAAGGGGGTAATTGTAATTAGGGGGGGTAATCTGTAAATGTGGTGTCTGGGATCATCTGTTTCACAGTTTTCTTTACACAGGGGTAGGAATCCTGATTAGTTTAGTTTAGTGTTGAATTTTGAAGGGGTTTTTTTAATCTTGAAAGAGAGAAGTCATTAAAATGTGAGCATCTCCTTCCTTCCTTCTCTCCCAAATGAAGCTCATTAGTCCCTGGGCTCGTGTAGTGTGAGGAGGGATGTTATAAACTGGTTTTTGACTGCTTCAAACTCCCTTCGGCCTGCAAGCCTGGAATTAAGCTACTTTCAACTCTGTTCTAGCTCTCCTTTCTCTCTCAGGAGTGTTTTCCTTCATTATCGCAGATCTTGCCTCCATGGTTCTTCATAACAGTTTCCCTGAGATCACAGCCACAGCTCTGCTGGCTTTGCACTTTGTCTTCCTCCCTTCCTTGCCACGGACCTTGGATTTTCTGGAAGGACACCCTGTGTTTAGCTCTCTCAATACTTGTGCATTCAGTTGAGAACAGGTGAAACATTTGTGTCCTGTAATCTTCTTTATTTGTATTTAAAGTAAGTACTTCTGATACTTCTGTAAAAAAATGACTGTTTAAACATAACCATAGAACATACTTAATTTAACCAGCACAGAGTTCTGGACCTGAATGCTTCGATAACCTTGGACCATCATTACAGGAGTGAGAAAGTGGCTCTCTTAGCAGGTTTATTTGGAAAATCTGAATATAATGGTTTAGGACCTGATTCTCACGATAATCTCATTCCCAACTGTTTTACTATTAAAAGACACTTAATTTGCTTTTTTGATACTACCAAACTAATTGTTTTCATCTTATGTTTTAAAAAGTGACCACCTTTTCTTGTTCACATAAATAGCATATAAAAATGGACATTTCCCATACTATAAATATGGACATTTTCCATACCTACTTTCATTGTCAGCTTATATAGGATTTACTTGTGACCACATTTAGTATTAAAACCTAAACAAAATCGAGTAATTTTATACTTATTAGCTATGCATGATTATCTTCCTTGCATAAATATTTTCAACCCCCAAAATTTATGTCTGTTAGGTCTGGTGTCTGTTTTTCTTTCTTTCAAGCGGGACCAGAACCAGTGTTGATGCAGAGTTGAAAGACTGTGCATCTTTTCATCTCAAAATTGTTTGATAGGAACAACTGATGGTGCCATCTGTGCTTAACCTGCTTCAGCAAAACAGATGTGTAATCAGGTTCAGAGAAATTAAAAAATACTTATCAAAATGGATTGCATTGATGTCTGTTTTCCTAAGTCATGCAAATCTAGTGGTCTTGTAGGAAAACAAACTCAAGTAGGTGGAAGTTCTTTTTCATCTCATCTCAGCTATTTTTGGTAAACAAGTGAAAAACACTTGTTCTAATAATGTGTTGCAACAGAAAACACTTATGTTTCTCTTTGTGGATATTCCTCTATCAGATGTAGTCTTGGAAAATGCAGGTGTCTTCATTTAGAGGGCTTTTATAACCCACTCATGTAAAAGCAGAGACAGATCAAGGCAGTGCCAGCTGATGAAGTCTCTGTGTCAGTCCATCTACTCAGTGTTTTCCCAAGTGAGAATCAAACATTTCCATCTTTGCAAAGCAGTGGGAATGGAGCTCAGTTGTTCAAAAAACAGCATGCAGCTGCAACAGGAGATCTCGTTTTCCTTCTTGGGATCCTCCTTGGTTGTTTTATGCAGTATCGGAGACTGACTGTGTGGACAGGAGCCCCCTTGACACACAATCCTGACCCAGACAGAGTGGAGTAGTTTGGACACACATCTTTATCTGATCTGATCTTATCCTACCGATGGCCTTGGTTGTTGGCCTCAAACTTTCCTTTTTGGGGAATTCACATATAGTTATTTCCTGTAGGGGAAAAAAGTATTTCCACTTCTGTCTGGTTTGGGAGTGTTTGGTTTTGGAGAAGAACGTTTTTTTCCATAATGGAGTAATACCAGTTCTTCTGGAAAGGATTACACTGTTAGTTGTGCATGTTTCTGGAGGGGATTTTCTGTTTATTTGTCTTTACTGATGGTGGTGGTTTGGGGGTTTTCATATTATTGATGGTAATTTTTCTCTTTCAAAGTAGTTTTCCTGGTGGATTTTATTATTAATTGCTTTAGTCCTTTTTAGAGTGCCAGATAATGAATTTTCACACACACACACCCCCCTCATACCTGGCTAAATGTAACTGGTATATCAAAACCAAAATAAAAATGCTTTTCTGTTGTGGTGACTCATTGTTGCTGACTGCTCAGAGCCATTCAGTTAGCTGCTGACAGAAAGCAAGCTTTTTCACCTCTCCACCACTTTAAATCTAAAACTTTACATTTACTGTATGATTGGAATAAGCGACTCCTGCTGTGCCTAATGAATCCTCTTATTTAGCATTAGGTTCCATCAGAAAATGGGCCTCTCAGCAGATTGAGCCTAAACCTTAGGAATAAGAAGTTATTTAGTATGAATTGCATCAGTTAACACTACTTTTTGATGTAAATATTTTAAGGCTCATAAAAACTGGATTGATATTCCTCTAGGGTAATTAAATGAAAATTTGGTAACTTATTAATCTCTCTCTTTCTCTCTCTCTTTCTCACACTTTGTCTTTCCAAACTTACTGTCTCCCCCTCTCTTTCTTTCCCCTGCTGTTTTCCCTCTCTGCCTCTCTCTTTTTTTCTCTCCCTCCTCCCCCCTCCTCCCCCTTCCTCCCAAAAATGTGCCTTTACAGAAACATAAGGTAGATCTTTTCTACAAACTGCGGCATGTGATGAATGAGCTCATTGACCTCCGCAGGCAGCTGCTCTCGGGGCACCTGACCCAGGATCAGGTGCGAGAGGTCAAGAGACACCTCACGGTGAGGCTGGACTGGGGCAATGAGTAAGTATTGGGTACTGTTTCTTCTCATCCTTCTCAAGTAACTTTTACTAACAAAAAACCCAACACAACGTTTGCCTTCCAATAGCATTTGTGCACAGGGAGAACTTGGGATTATTTGAAAATCAAGTATAACTTTTTACAGTGAGTTTATTGCCTTCTACAGTGAGTTTTGCTCTTGCTGTGAAATGAGCTGCTTACCAGTAGGCCTTTCCTAGGCCTCTCTTCACTTATAAAAGGATTAGGTCACTTTACTTACTTGGTATCAACCTAGAGACTATTAGGCCTGGGAGGATATGTTCAGAGGTACTTAAAACATATTTTTCTTCCATTGAAGAAGTATTTTAATGGTTGGTGCAAAAAGTAGAGAATCTCACTGTTAACGGGGACATTGGAGCTGAGGCTGTGATATTTAGACTTTTTGTATCACAATGCTTCTCAGAGGTTTAGACTCTCCTTGGTCAGCTCCACGGTGAATTAGTGGAGAGGTTTTTTTAAAGCCAAAGACAACTGCAATTCATTCACACAGAAATAGTAAGAAATTGCCATAAGACAAAAACAGCCCTTGGCCAGATCTGTGTGTCCTGAGGTGTGGATCAGGCAGGTAAGTTGTGCATGACACACACGTGACACTCACTGTCATACAAACAGCAACTGCTTTTCCACTGGGAGTGGGATTAGTGCTGATGAGCATGTGGGAGTGGGGAGGGGAAGAGTCCTGTAAGTTGACAGCTAAGAAGAAAATCCAATGTTTTTCATTAAGCTATGTTTGTTTGATTCTGTTCATTAGTCACCTACCTCAAAACCCCCTCTGAGGGACATACCTGAACACCCTTATGAAGGTTTAGCAGCCCCCTTGCTGCACTTCGTATCTCTCTTGTCAAAAGAAAGCTCTGAGGGACATAGACCAATAGATTGCATCAAGTCTTTGCTCTGCAGTGCGCAATTGCAGATATTTTCCATTCTTATTCCCAGTAGAGTAAATGGGAACCAAGAGACTGACTGTTTTTGAACATTACGCCTGCCTGGTTTTGCTCAGTTTATGGATCAAATTAGCAACAGGAAGCTGCAAAAATGCTGTGAGAAAAAAAAAAATATGAGGAGAGCAGACAGCAATACAGCAGTGAAGAGAATAGGTTGTTCTGTGAGGTGGCTATAGACCTTTTTTGATGTAAAACCATTAAATAGGAATGTAATTCAAACTATCAAGGTAAATCTAATGCATGACAATTATGGAGAAGCATCAGTGAAATACATTCAGGATTATATTCATCTACTCAGGATGCTTATTTAGGAGAAAAAAAATTCTGTGTTTCTTACTACAGGTGTTGAACTCCCTAGAGAAAGACGTGCATGATATCAGAGATACATGCAGTATTTAAATCTAAATATTTGGGACTTTGAGGGTATTTCTGCAACAGCACTCTTTTCCACAGAATTTCTGGAAGAGTTCTGCCACTTTCTTCTATCCCCCCTCTGGCTTTTATCACAAAACTTACAACCACCTGTGTTAATCTGCTAAAAACACTAATGATTTTCATAGACATATTCACCTAGTACTGCCCTTTCTCAAGTGTTATAGTAGTGTTAATTGCTTGTTCTGTCATACTTGAGATTTGCAAATAAAATAAATGAAAAACATTTGTTATTAATGTACATTAATGTTGTCTGAGAAGATTGAGTACCTGCAGTTTGAGCAGGGCTGTAATTACTCAAGAGAGCACAATCTAACAGGAGATACTCCTTGGCCGAGTAGCTCTCGGGTCATCTCACATTTAATGTGCAACGTGCTCAGTTATTTTGTGAGAGGCTGCTGTTGTCCTGACATTGAGCATTAATGAATTGTATTCTTTGGGAAGGGGTGCTGCAAACATGAACCTCACACTTCTTGACACCACTAGTCAGGGATTTTTTTTCACTTTGTTAAACTGGTACAATTTTCCCTTAAATACACTGGCAGGGGCTCAGCCTTCTTCCCTTGTGTCCTGGGATGCTGGTGGAAATCAAGGGATAGATACACTCCTTGCAGGAATAGCTGCAGATTTCTTTTTTTGTGAAAGAAGTCATTTAGACCATTTTCAGACCTTTTATTTGCTTAGTTTTCTGTGCTTACTGTGAATATTAAGAAGTTTTGCTCTGTAGTTTGGCCTATTAAAATGTGAGGATATTATTTTACAATTATTGCTGCTAACCCTCTGTACTGTTGCTAATCATTCTTGTAACACAATACTGATTGCCCCTCTCTGTGGCAATTCCGTTTTCTGTTGCTTACACATTCTTTCTCCTTTGACAAAAACCAGATCCTGGACTCATCCTTTTTTTCATTCATTCGTGCTTTGTTCCTTGTTCTAATTAACCCCAGGTAGCTTGGGTTTGCTCACATGCAGGGCTGATACTGCTGCTACAGAGGTTTTGGTATTTCCCAATCAGAATTTGCTACCTTCAGATGAGCATCTTGCTGATTTTAGACTTGCTCTTTTAAGCATCTCTCTGTGTATTTTTGCACAGCCAAAATCTCATCTGCTGTTTTCTTTCCTGCATACCTTGCTGGGTTTTATACAGAATGCTGCAAATACTTCTGCTTTCTGACAATGTTTTGCCCTGATATAACTGGCTGTAATATTGATTTATGGCAGTCTGAAATGCTACTGAAAGTGTCCAATGGTCTGTAAATAACATGGAAAAAGTTGTAAAGCAGGAAACAAACATTTTAAAGCTGAAGTCTGCTGTTTATAATCTCATTTAAATCATGTTATAAAGTGGAATCTTCAGTTCTTCATCTCATTTTCTATCATGTTTCAGATAAAATAGATACTTGATTTTGAAATTTTTGTTTAGGTTTTTCCTTCTACATGAATGGATAAGTCTTGCAACTTTTACTATTGCTTAGAATGGGAAACCAGAAGGCAACTTTTTTGCTGCTGAGAAGCTGTTTCATTGTAAGGACTTTTGCATCAAAAACAGATGAAGGAATCTGCCTGACAGAGCTACTTGAAATGTGAATCCTCTGCTTCTGCTTCAGTGCCAAAAGCTAATTGCAGCCCTATGTGCAATACCTTGTATGCCAGAAAGGCAGATGAAGCTTTCTTCAAAGCTTCATCTTTCATCTCTTCAACTTGAAAATCAGAGGTCATCTCACCTGATCTTCAGGATCAATTCTTTCAGATTAATGTAGCACCTGTCAGGAGATTACCAGAAAGCATCCAGGTTTCCTTTCATGCTCGGAGGAGACACTTCCTTCCTTGTAAATGTGGGATAGATACTCTGTGTTTAGGGTCAGAAACAGACTGAGGAGGAGGAGCCACCAATACCTTGATATTTTTGACAGATAAAAGCCATAAACAAGATGAGTTTGTAGGCTTATATTACTTTTTAGTCAAAGGCTATTCTTTTTTCCCATAAAATGTTATTAAAATCATTGCATTGAAAGAAATCTTCCAAATAGTTGCCATAAATTCTACCCAGAAAGATCCACAGGTAGCCAAAAGGTACAAATGAGTGTTTAAAAAGAAAAGGAAAGGGAAAAATATTAGCAATAAATCTTTCACACTGTCATACAAAGAAAATGAAACACACTTTTAAAGTCATGGCTTTTCTCCTACCTCACAGTTGCAGCTGGAAAGCCAGTAGCAGTTGCAGTGTTAGTACCTGCTAACTACTGACATCCATAACTGTGGGGGGGAATTGTGTCATCCAGAGAAATCAGCACAGTCTTAAATTTCAAAAAGCCCTTATTTCAGTGCTCTCACACTCTTAGATTATTTTGGGGCTTGGAGTGATTTACTCTCTTGTCATATTTTCTTGACATAAAAAGAATTAGAATGACTTTTTGGTAGTGTTGCAACAATTAGCTTAAAGTTAGTAAAATGCATCTGGAGATAAGAATTAAAAGTACAGGTGATACCTGTTTTGAGAATTAAAGGCAGTTTTATTGCAGTAGTTGTCATTGCATCGAAGGAGACCAAAATGGGAGAGACCAACTTAACCATAAAGAAATGCCTTTAAGAAGGTTGCAGGAAGAGCAGGGGCCATTTCTGTCTAAGTGTGCAGCATCTTTCCCTCTCCTGAATAGGCTTGGAGAAATGATTGAGTTCGGATTAAAGGTGTAAGAAACTTTCCTGAATGTCAGTCTTTGAGGAAAAGCTGAAAAACCTTTCTCTGTAGCCTGATACTGCCATGCTCGGAAGTATTTGCTACAATTCCCTTTTATCAGTTCCTAACTAAGATTGTTTACCTTCATCTCATCATCTTCATTTTAAGAAATAATTTCCTGTGTAGCATTACATTGGTACTTTACTAATTTCTTTATAGATTGAAGCCCCTGCAGTTTTTTATATAACTTAAAATAACTTAATTCTGTCAAAGAAAAGTATCAGGTTGTATTCACAGAGTGTCATTTTGACAAACGTGTATTTTTCATGTATTTAATTTTCCATGGATTTCTGTATTGTATTTCCATCAAAGTCTATTTTAAAGTCTGTACATAGTTTATGTGAATCACTGCCAGGATCATTTTCTTTCCCTTCGCCATCTTTATTTGTGTAAGAAAAATACAAATGATATTGAATGAAGCTTTGATATACTGAGAGAAGGAATACAAGAAAAATGGATGGCTGCGAAATTAAAGCTGAAAAGGCTGAGGTAAAGTGGACATTTTTGGAGCAAAGGGGATGAGATCTTGCACCCTCCAGAGATGTGATGAGTTCTCCCAATCTGTTCTTCAAGACTGAGTTTGCATCTGAAAGATTTATTTTTTTTAAGTAAAATGACATACTTCTGCAAGGCCCTTCTAGGAAGAGTTGTCCTGATGTGTGGTTTTACAAATTCTAAAAGCTGTGGTGTTTGTATTGTAAATACATGAACATACTAGACGTTAGGACTATTCTTCAAAATTACCATTAAACCCAGGCTGTTTTTTTCTAGAAACCCAGTTAACCTTGAGCTGTGTGTTCATCCCTTTCAGTATTAAAAAGCCCTGTATTTTTCTCAGCTGGCTGGATTTCATATTACTTGAGAGGAAATTATCTAGAGATTTTAGGTGGTGGATTTTTGAAATCGTTTTCCCCAAAGAAAGGAGAATTGTGAAGGTGTTCTGTAGAAGAGGAAGAATGTCTAAATGCCAGCTGGAGGTATCTCAAACAGATGCAGTGAGAGGTAATTGATAGACTTGGTGATATTTTGTAGGTATACTTGTGAAAAAATTTTGAAGGGCAGTTCAGTGTGAGGGCAGAATAAAAGAGCACAAGAATTGGCTTGTAAAAGAAATTATTGTGTAAACAGGAACTGTCAAATAAACAAACCAGCACATTATGTAATTTTTATGCATGCTCTGTTTTGGAGAAATACTGCCTGGCAGCTGGGGCTCTTCTATTCCCCCAGTGTTTGATAATAGAGAGGGAAAGTGGGCCACTGACTGTCATTGCCATCTCAAGCATTATGTTGTCAGTCCTTCACAGGCAAAAAAATAATTGATACAAATTGAGTGTACAAACCTGAACTTCCACCTGCACAGTAAGTGGCTGCATGTTTGTGCTCCAGCCAAGACACCCTTATTTGCTGGGAGCAAGTGTTGTGCAGGATTAACATAGTATTAGAGAATGAGAATCTTCTGGGCTGAAAATCCACGGTGTTAAGGGATTTAACTAAAAATAGGGTATTAGATAAGTTTCACAGGGATGCTGCTGCAGTTGTGTTGAACATTATTAAGCAGAAGATAATACGTTTGTCACGTTCTGAGTAATGAGTGCAGGCACTGCTTCACCCCAGCTCTCCAGAGAGCTGCAATGATGCAAACAGAACCTCATCAGGCTGGGA
>WEIT01037667.1:0-24590 GCA_013389985.1 Dryoscopus gambensis | reverse complement strand
TCCCAGAAGAATTGAGATTAATATGGATTAGAATTTTTTACCTCCATAAAAGTTGACAGAGAAGCCTGTTAGGAAATCAGAATCCTGATTTCAGGCAAACTGAACCCCAGAGTTTATAATGGTTAAGTTCTAAAGGCAAGTGTCCAAACACATTACTGCAGAATTTCTTTGCTAAATGGAAGCTATCTTCCTTCGTGACAGAGAACTGGAAGAGCAGAGCAGCTGTCAGTCTGAGATGCAATCAGTCTCCTACAACATATGCTTCATGACATGCAGAGAGTGGGACAGAAAATAAACATCATGGAGATTTTCCTGGCTGAGAGAACAGGCAATACAGAAAAACAGACTGGCTACATAGATTTATTTAAACAGTTAGTGAAGCTAAAGTTTTTCACAAAACTCCATTTCAGGCTCCATACTCAAAATAATTTGAATGCATTTTGAGGCTGATACTAACCAAAGTAAGAATAATGTTCAGTAATAGAAAATAAAATAGATTTTGTTTTGACAACAGAAAATAAAATAGATTTTGTTTTGACATTCTTAAACCGTATGTTTCAAGTTTTCATTTTGCAGTGACATTCCAAAATAATATTTAACTAAATTCAGTGTCTAAGGAGTCAGAATTCAGAAAAAATATTTTGACAGAACAAGATATTTTTTCATTAACACATTTGGGTAGGAAACAAAAGTAGCAGTTTTGTTCAGGTATAGTCCAAGCAGATTGTTTTGTCTGTGTGTTCCTCTCTACACGAAACCAAGTAGGAAACAAGTTCATTTTAAAAATGCTTGTACTGGGCACTGCTCAATGCTACACAGAATTGCCAGCCCTTAGCCTAAAATTTCCCATTGTTTTTATTGATACCACCCCCTAATTACAAAGTGATTTTTAATAAATTCAATAAGTAAATTTAGAGTAATGTTTCTTTACTATGAAAGGGTTAATTTTTGTTTCAGTGCAGTCATAGTAACAATCTCAGTTAAATTTGTTGCTGCTGCCAACTGAGTGTTATGAAACTGTGAAAGTATACAGTCAGGAAATTTATATTTCTGTTAAAAGTCTGAAAGTTTTAAGCTGCCTTTCATGATATTGACTTTTTTGTAATACTATCTGCTTTAGTAGAAATTAAAATAATGTGGATCAATATCTTTTCTGATATTTATGTCTTGCACATTGCCAAAATATATCATAAGCATTGGAGAATAATATAGCAGAGTAATTGATTTCCTTGCCTATTAAGTTTGCAGACGAAAGCCCCACATGGTACTAGCCTCCTTCCTTACAGAACTATAGTGACTTATGTATTTGTAGTCCAGCACTCCTTGTTTACAGAAACTGCTTTTAATATTTTTTGAAGGTAAAATGCATTTTCTTAGGCCTCTAGTGGGTTTCAAAGGAACCACTCTTACCTAAACTCTTTATGAAGCCCTTGTCTAGCAATTTCATTAAACCCAACCCCAAATCTAGTAATCTAAATAATATTAGCACCAATGGAAGATCAGTGCATCAATTTAATTTTAAAGTAGGGTGGCAGCTGCTAACTGAATTCTGCACTGAAGAAAGGGGAAGAAATTTCAGCTTCTGAATGTATTATTCAGTATGTAGATGAATGACATTCACTTCTTCTCACTTCTCATAAGTATTATGTGTGATCTCAGAGTCCACAAAGACAACAGTAATACATAGGCAAAGTACTGCAGTACAGTGCATTTGCTGAAAGGTGTCCTGCCAGCAAAATGAAACAGGATCCAGGCAGCTCTTCAGCAGCGAGTGTTGCCTTGGCTGAGGCATGTGTTAGCAGAGGAGCCAGAAAACGATGTGCTTTTCGCCATGTAGCAAGACTGTGCTGTTATAGAAGTCTGCAGTCTGTCTCTAGTCAATTCCACTCCCTCGAACACAAAACTTTCAACAGTTAAACAGAACTCTTAAAAAAAAAAGTGTTTGGGCTGTGACAAAGGACTAAAATGTTACGGAATTTCAATGACAATGGTTATAAAAAAAAAAAAAACACCCGGAAAATGCCAGCAGTGTAGAAAAGCAAATTCCAAAATTAATTAATAAATGTAGCATTAGTAGATACAGTTTCTGTGTAAGTATCTCCAACTTGCTCATTTTCAAATTATAGATTGTTTATTTAGCGTACATCATTGCCAGTAAAGCTTTTCCTTTAAATACAAGTTTATAAGGCAAATTATCCAACTGTGAAATTGGAAGCTCAACTGTTTCAACCCATCCCAATTTTTTTTAAATGTTCCCCCACAGTAATCTGCACTTGTCTTTATAGTGCCTACAACTGAAAAGGATTATCTAGTCAGAATACATCAGTATATAATAAATGCGCTTCATTTCTTCTGCAGTCCTTAAAGCTGACAGCCGAAATGAATGTTTGTCTCAGCACTGGCACCACTGCTACTTTTGTAGAGACTATTTCATGGTCCATCGAACCCTAAAGGACATTGTTTTTAAAGGCATATTATCAAAAGGGATGATGCATGCCATCAGAGTGAATATCAGTATGTATTGAACTTAAGGGCAATAGTATTGCTTTGTTGATATTGTAAGGCTCTCTAGTCAAAATATATTAAAACTAATCTTTATCCTTCTCAGCTTTTATAATTATTTTTTTGTCTAACCAGTAAATACAGGTCATGGAAGGAACTTGTGCATCTTCAGTAACTTTGAAAGGAGGACAGAAAAGTGCATTATACTCAAGTAATTTATCCTTTCTGTATGTGTATAAAAAACCTACTATCCCCACTGCTGATATACTAATAGGCTACAGTGCCACATTAACTAGCCGTGAAAGCAGCACAGCCCTGAATCTCATTTTGCTGATACATGTGGGGGAAAAAACCAACCTACATTCCTTTAAAAGTATTCAGATTCTCTGTTAGGGATATTTCCATGAAGTAATCACCTTTCTTGGAAACATCTCTTGAGCTGCACAATGCAAATTTCTGAACCTCAAAGGTGGGGGCTCATCAGAATATTCATTGGCCACCTCACAGCTATGATAAGATTGTGTGGGCAGTGCCTAATTTGATCCAGATTGCAGCAGTGCTCACTGGGTTAGATGCTGCATGGTCCTGACAGCTTAACTGTCAGATAAATTGCTGCAGTTATAGCATATGAGCAAGCCCATAAGCTGATCATACTAATGTTACAAAAATATGACACCAAAACCTAATAACGTTCTTTGAGGCATCTGGACAGAAGCAAAATCTAATCTTGTCTAAAAGATCTCCATTAGCAGTAATCATTCTGTAATATGATCAACATATTCTTGTCAAAGCGTATAGTACTGTGCAGCATTAGGAAAACTGATTAAACATGGCATGCTGTTCTAAAATAAATCTTCAGCTTTGGGAATCCGAGCCTTCTGATTAGACTGGATTTGTTGGTTAAAACATGTCTAAGCCATTTTCAAAATAGCTTCTTCTCGTGATTTGTTCTTAGTAAGGGAGAAATACACAGTAGTAGAAAAGGAATCAAAATCACAGGTTAGGTCCTATAGAATTTGAACCGTTTGGGGAAGGGGAAAAAACCCAAAATATCTGAGAAGAGTTGAGCACTTAGTACAATAATTGTTTATTTCTCGCAGAAAAAATGCAGATTTATTCATCCTTTGCTTGTAATACCTTGTGATATGATTGCATAATCAACCAGAGTCCCTTCAAGGATGCCCATTCTTATAGCTGAAGAATAAACACATCAAGAGCACCTCAGGCTGTCTACTTCTTTGTTAAAAAGAGGCTTTACACTTTGGTCTAAGCCTTTGAAAGTTTTTTGATGATTTGGTGGAATTTTATGCTGTGGAACATTTGGTCCATGATGCTCTAAAGTTCTTTGCAACCTCAGAAGTTAATGAATTTAAAAGTGAGAATAAACCTGGGCATCAAGCACCATGCATTTTTTGCTCAGTATTGTTGCTGTGGACCAGGAAAGTCCTATGAATGATGATCTAGAGCAATGCAAAATAGATAAAGAGCTGTAATTTAGAAAGCATGAGATATGGATTTTTGGTAGTTGGTGGAGGTTTTCTGTTTGNGTTTTTTTAATATATATATATTTAAATTATTTAACTAATTCTCCTATAAAATCTCTCAGAATCCAGGAGTGTGCTCTCCCAGGAGTGTGCATTCAAATGCAGAACACACAGGCTCTAATTTAAATTATAATTGGGAAAATATTTCCCCAGCTGTGAACTGGTTTCCTTTTTGGAAACCTTTAGCTTTAGTCTGCAGCATCTCAGTTCCTTAAGGCTGAGAGTGTTTTTGACAGGCTGTAATTACAGCCTGTAGGTGTTTACTTTGGCTGGAAAATTACTGAGCACCTTTAACAGCTGGCAGCAGCAGAGTTTCTCTAGAGAAGTAAAAGGAGCTACAAAAGGTGCACCGTGGTTGTTTCTTTCTTGTGTGGAGGAGCTGAGCTGTGGCTGCTTGGGGATTCTACAAATAGTGATGAGGTGAAACGGGAGGAAGGCAAGGCATGATGTGAAAGACAGAGGTTTGTTTTTTCTTGGAAAATGAGGATTTGCAACCTCTTGGGTTGCATTTCAGAGACGGAGCCAGATGGACCCATCAGTGCTTCTGTAGCTGGATGAGGGAAAATGCTGTCCTCTACATGACAAAGGGGTCGAGTTAGTGCAGAACTTTGTTATCTCAGAAGTGTGTGAAGTGCTGCGAAGAATGAAAGAAGAATGATATGATTTTCAGACTTGAAGTAGGTTGTGAAAGTCTGAAGACAAGATGGAAACAGTAAGATGTCCCTGCTGCTGTGTAACATGAATTAATTAAGACCATTTTAGTGGTAGTTTTATTTGAGAACTTGACAGTAATTGCAGTGGTTAGACTAAGGTGAGAGCAAAGAAGCGAACCCAGTGACAAAGGATTTGAGAAAGTCATAAAATAGTCTTGAATAAAATACCCAGATATAATGAAGAGTCTGGTTCCAAAATACAAGTGAGAGAATTTAGTTATTTTCTGTGATGTAAAGGCAAAGGCAGCAACTATCAGATAGAAAAGTAACAAGTCTTCAGCATGCCTTTTGTATTTTCTTTCAGCCATTTTGAACTGAACATCAAACACTTTTTTTTGTTCCCCTGATCAAATGGACAGTTGTTACACTGGGATAAAGTATTTCCCAGTATTTATCCTTGTAGAGTGAAATATAGGGCTAAGTGTTGTAAAGTCTCAGAAAATTAAGTTTAGTTTCTCCCGGCACGACCTTGTCTAACAGGATGGGCATCTGTATCATGATGTTATACTGTCCTCACGAGAGAGATACCTCATTTTTACAGCAGGAGAGCTACTTCTAAGGTCAAAGATGTTCAATGCTGAATCATAAATTTAGCAAGCCTACTCTGTCACAAGAAACAAATTCAATTTTACAGTAAAAATTGTACACTGAGTATCTGTGCTTCGAAAATGAAGATGGGCTGGTGATAAATGAGATCAGGGCAATAGATGTCAGACCCTCTAAATTATATGGACTAGACTGCAGGTAGTACCAGACACACACTGTGAAGTGAAAGGAAATAGGGTGTACTCACTTGTATTAATATTTGTGTGCTAAGTATCTTTCAACTTGTGCATGTGAAACAGATGAAAGAAACTCCACTTTCCCCCCTGTAGTGCCTGACCCTGGCTCACAGGAGCTGCAGGGTTTGCTGACCAATGCCAGAAAGTCCACCCGATACATTCCTGCCCCTCTACAAGGAGCAGAAAGGCAGCTGCCCCTCAGACACCCCGGGTCAGTCTGCCTCCCACGCTGACCAGCCTACAGAAAAGCCCTCTCACAGCTCTCAGGCTGTGCCAAGAACCAATTTTGACCTCCCAGTAAAATGACTTACTTTTTTAACATTTTTCCCTGATGGTTTAGCCCTTAAAACTTAAGCTCATAAGGTACCTCATTTAAATATGATTTCAAACTAGAAATAATGTTTCAGTAATATCTTATGAGAACTAATAACTCACTCTATAATGAAATTTTAACTCCACCAACAGTCAAACTGAATTAATACAAAGGAGCATAGCTACTCAAACACAAAAACCCAATTATTTCACTTTCTCTTCTGTCTGTACCATGCAATAATTTCCCCTTATTAAGACAATATATTTCAGAGGAATTAAAATTTATACACAATGAATAATATCTTATAATATCATTATTTCTTTGATATTTTCAGTGAGAGAACTACTGAGCAAGTCTTTCCCTGGAAGATGTACATGAAGAAATTAAACTAAAAAAGTGCTGTGTGCCATTTGTAGTAGGAAAATATTGCTACTGGGTTTACAGACATTTGTTACAAATATACAGGAACAGATTTTTGCATTTGGTTTGAAAATTTTAACATTGAGATAAATTCAGTGAAATGTGTTCTTGGACTTACTATGTTGCACTGTATCCTAGACTTTTGGTAATGTTTATGCTTAATGTGGTCTTCTGATTTACAGCTACCCAGAGATGTAAGAGATTGCCAAAGATCCTAAGCTTGCACTAATCAGCACAGATGATGGGTGATTTTGGAGATAAAACTCTCTTGGGAGTGACCATGACAGTGTGCTGCTGTTGTGAATCATCTTTAAAACCTTCTCTATTGAGTGTGGAGGACATGCCCTCAATTAAGGGGTCTGGTGGTTTCCTTAATTCAACACTGCTGTGTTCAGCAGGTTGTAACTGAAGAGAAAGTCTACTGGATTTCAAGATACTGCTGTTAAAGGTAACTCTGAAATTCTTCCTCAAAAATATATTGTCTTTAACATGTGTTAAAAACTGAGTATGTGTGTTCTCTGTAAAGGGTTTTCTACAGGTTTTGAAAGCTGAAGAAAATGCCACTGTCCCTTTCTTCCCATTAACTTGTGTTTCAAAAAGGATGGACAATAAATCCTTTCAATCCTGCTGGATCAGTAATATGAAGGAGTTATTTGACCTCCTGACAAAACAGAGTTGCTGAGTGTCCACTCACAAGAGTGTGTGTCCAGGCCAGTGAGGTTTCAGTCAGTGATAATTGCTGTGTCTTACAGGCAGGAGACATTGTGACTGATGCTCTCTAATATAGAAATCAAGAGAATAAGAAAGGCACAGTTTGTGATGACAGGGAACTTCCCATTTGTGCATTGTACCTCTTAGAACGTCTCATAACCAGAAGTTGCTTTGACCTTGTGAGCTACAATGCAATAGCTCTAATTGTGTGTTTGACACAGAGCACACACAGCTGTCAGGCTGTGCTCTAAGACGCTGATGAGTAGCCCAGGTATGCACAAGGGAGGAAAAAAGAGTACTTTTATATATTTTAATTAGGCAGAATAAAATCTGTCTTAGAAGAATTTAGTCACCTGAAATACCATTGCTGAGAATTACTGTACTAAACTTATGACTGTCCTTATGGGCTATGTTCTAAATAAACTGTTAAAAAAAAAAATAACAAAATGTGAGCATGCTTTCCATGCATCTCTCATATCTATCCAACCAGAATCAAAACTCTTGGAAACTGAGTAATCTCAAGGGTCAGTTTTCTAATGACCAAGGTCTCCCAGCAGTGACACACCTGTGATTTGGTGAAAACTGAAAGACCATCAGGGAGAGCACAGATCAGAATGATCCTTGGTTATTAAGAATATATGAAATTTGTGGTGTGTCCATATGTGTAATAGCTGAAGAATATTACAATGCTGAAAATTCACTGTTGCTGGTGAATGCTTTCCTGGTATTTTGGGAAGAGCCAGAGGTTAAAAATCTCAATCTTGATCTGAATTTTCCTAACTTTCAGAAAAATCTTATACCTCCACTATATATATATATATATAATTTAAAACTTTCAACTCTATTATTTAATTTGTGTCTAAATTCTTACAGTATATATTCTCTGTGTGGCAATTTTGGATTTTGTTTAAATCAAATCAAACTGTTTATGAGAAAGGGAAAAGACGCTACCTAAATTGCTCTTTTGTATTTTGCTTTGTAAGTGAACAGAAATAAACATGTAAAAATAGCATGTTTCATTGTAAGGGGAGGAAAGAGGGATGAATATAATTTCTTCAGGAAGAAAATGCTAATTATACTACCAGATGTTGAAATTATGCACACTAAAAGATTTTTATACTAATTCAACTTCTTAGCAGGAAATCATCTCTGTGAGTAGCTAAAGTGAACCTTCTTCAGTGGGCCAGATGGGTTAACAAGACAAAACAGCACAAATTGCAAATGTGTTACTTATAATTCAGCACCCAAAATGCGGAAATAGCCAAATTCTTGAGAAAAAAAATTACCCAAGGTTTTTAATTATTGTAGTAAAGACTTGGGGTCCAATGGTTATTTGTAATTGCTTTTGGTGAGTTTACTTTATATTATATTTTCCCCCTTTATTTATTTTTAAATTTCTTGGAAATAGAGACTAAACAGTTGTGCCAGCGAAGTGAAACTAAGCTAATACAAAAGTTAATTAATTAATTAAGAGTTTGTATTATAACTTCTAAAAGAAACATGATTCAGAAATATTTTACATATTTTCAGAGGATTGTTGGATGTTTCAAAAATGCAAGAAGCTTAACAAACTGACTCAAAAGAGGCAGTTATTAAATACTTTGCACCTACAAAGGACTTACTACACTAAAGAGTTTGACATTTGCTTATTTCTAAAAACTGAAGTGTTGTGGGGAAGTTCCATGCTTGTTTTGTGGTTTTTCTAGCTACTGTGCCTGGCTGAAGTCTGCTGCTGAGGTCTAGCAAGTTCCATTTTATTTGTTTCAGCAGTCACAGTGATGGCAATGCCCAAGGGACTATTTCTGAAAAATATACCTGAACTAATTTGATGTGTGAAGGTAATAGAATAAGAATTATAATATTGTAAAACACTCTCTTGTAAAAGACTCTGTGACACGCGTGTCTCTGAAGCCCCTGGAGAAAGGATTGGAACCAGCTCCACAGTATGCTCCTACATGTCTCATGGTGTTGCATGATTGCTTTCTGTGGAAGCTCAGATGGGGTGGGAGGCACAGGGGTGCTGCTGGCAAACAGAGGGACCTGTGAGAGCAGAGATGCCCCTGGAGCGGCTGGGTGCAGCAGGAGCTGCCGGGTCTGTCCCTGTGCAGAGCACGGGTCCAGGAGGTGTGGACACCCCTCTCCGTGCCCCGCTCCTGCTGCAGCACAGCCGGGGCTGGGGGTGCCCCACCGACATTCCCGTTCCTGCTGGAGGCTGAAGGGGGCCCAGCCCGCCCGGAGAGCAGCTGTGGAGTCCTGCGGAGTCCTGCTGGGAAGCAGCGTGAGGCAGGGAAAGAGCATCCTCATGAGGGCTGCTTTGGAGCCTCACAAAGAAGAAAAGGCTGTGGGCTGGCCCCAGCAGTGTGTACAGGCTTTTAGAACTGTGTAATACCCATTTAAATATGAGTATTTCTATGAAAAGAAGTAGGGTTCAATTCAGATTCAGGGAATTTCTGGTGCCATAATTTTGTTCAGCACCTTTTTTTTTTTTTTCCATTCCATGAATAGTAGAGTCTAATGGAGATAGAAAAGAGTAAAAAGCTTGATTGTAATGAAAATAATTTTAATGAGTCTATCAAATGAGTGCAATTAAAATCTAGATACATAAATAATATCCTGTTCTAATTAAAGAGGGTTTTTTTCCTCCAGTATACACATACAAAGGGGGTTTTGTGGGTTTTTTTCTACTCTGCTTTTTAAGATTAATTGAAAACCTAGGCCACTCAACACTGAGAAAAATATAACCAAGAAATTTTTTTATTTTACTAAATCTTCAGCAGTTACCCAATGGTCTTGTTTATCTTTCATACTGCAAATTTTTTTTTTTTGATTAAGTATGTCTGAACAATCTTCATTAATGTTCCACCTGTTTTGGCTGGTTAATATTCATAGCAGTAAGTCATCGTTTCTTGATTGATAAGTGATTGAACTAATTCAGTATATTCTATTTAGTCAGAGCTCCATTTTTAGACCCAGTTATCTATTAAAGTGTGCAGGAGACTACACAGGAGAAGAGAGGGACCATGGAAATAGAAAGAAGAGATATCGCTCCTTGCAGAGCCTTGTTAAAGGGGGTGGGGGATTTGTCTGGGCAGAGCCTGTGGCAAGATGAAATGTGAGCTATTGTGGATTTACATGGGGCACGACACCATGGCAGGTGACACAGTCACCCTTCCCTAGGCTCAGCTGCATAACTCAGGACAGAGGCCATGAAGATCACATTTCTTATATATCCTGAACCTGGAGAATTTATTAACAGCATGAAGTGGACAAGTGAAGGAGGTTTTTGCCAGTGTACCAAAATCTACCTTCTAAGCACATTACATGAATGTGCTAAATGTTATTTTTCTGTCAAAAATCCAAACTTTGAAAGGTTATAAAACAAATTAGTGGATGGCTGGCTTATTTTTATCTCCATTCTCTACAGTTTACTGATTGGGTGATGCATTTATGACACATTGTAAGAAGAGGATGACCTTGTTTTCAAAAGTTCATGGAATTATGGACATGAGAAATGGAACGGTTTATTAGGCATATTAAGTTGGCAATGCACCCTCAAGAACAGGATTGCTGTCATGCATACAAGTTATATGCTTTTTCACATTCATAAGTCAATAATCATACTCTGATCTCTAGTTCTGATCTTCTGCTGAAAAAGCACTTAAGTGCTAATTTGGATTGCTGAAACTAGATATATTTTTTTGTAAGATGCATTGACTTGAGCCAAGGAAATAATGGTTTGAAATGCTCCCAGAGCCTCACATGCCACAGCATTACAACTTCTGGTATTTTACAAATGAGATAGACAAGTTTATCAGACAGAGAGTACAAGAGGTGATTGAGACATTTCAGGTTCATAGGCTGGTAAGAGGCATAAACAGAGAAATATTTCTTTGTTTATTTGTTGGTGCATTCCATGACCAACATGAACTGGGTGTGCAAAACAAAGACCTGTCAGCTTTGCATGGGAGGCAGAGATGCTGAGATATTGAACAGTACAGAGCTTGCTAATTTGGAGAAGAGTTGACCAATGTTGACTCTCTATAAGTATTTTTATTTCAATTCACAGAACTTTGAAGCAAATGGAAAAAGTAGAGATAGGCTGAAACTAACCTAAGGATGAGGACGCTGAACGCTAGGTGCTATGAGAGTCTGCACTGTCCCTAGTAAATAAATGTCTGCTCTCTACGGGGAACTCTTAAGGTGAAACCTTCTCCTTCCATTAACTAAGAAAAAAAAAGTTTTGAGCACTGCTCATCCACTGTTCTGAAGGATTTTATCCTTGAATCCTCTAAAATCTCTTGAGTACAAAAGGACTTCAGCTCCTTACCTTTTCTAGTCACACTGAACAACACCAAGTGCCTGAGGACAGCACTCCTGTGAGGAACAGGGAAATTCATGCTGCATATTCCCTAGCAATGTTGTGCTAAGTAGCTTAGCTGGAAAACATTCCACGTAGATAGCAATTTGTCATTAAAACTGAAGTAGAGAAAGCTAAGGTTAAATGAAAAGCATTTAAGCTCTTATCAGGATAGGCAACATATTTTTCATGTTGGAAAAGCATGTTTAGACATTGAGTAACTGATATATTTGGTTCTCATAGTGTACTGTAAAAGCAGATAAACTTGATAAGCAAAGACACGTCTGCTGAATAAGAATGCAATTTATAATCTTCCTCCTTAGATAATGACTACCTTTTCACCCTCCCCTCCCTCAGAAGCATCTATAAGACTTCTCCTCCATTCCCAGGCACAGTGACACTGCAATTTGTTCTACTTATTATTCTTGTATTGCCAACACTGTGCACCTGTCATCTTTAATGATATATGGCCTTACCCTAGTGGTGGTTAATCTAATCATGAACTAACTCCCTGGAGGTTACAGGCACCATTTTCTCTGTTTCTAGCAGCCAGCATCACATGGTGATAAATATTTTGGTCTTTCCTTACTCCCCTGACTATGTGCACATTTATAGAGGGGGAAAATTATAGGTATGGATTCAAAAACAGTGAATTCTTGGCAAGGCATCTTTGGTGTCTTCTGTACCTCATTCACCAGTTAGACAATATTGGAATGAGAATGAATTAATTCAGGAGAGTGACAAAATCCAGGGGTGGCTCCAGGACTGAAGGTCCTCAAGTGAGGAGTAAAATCAAGTTCCATCACTGCAATATCTCACACAGAAGTCTATTGAACATTTTAACATTCAATCAACCCAAAACTGCATATTCCAGAAGTGGAACTATTTGACTAAAGACATCAGCCCTATAAGAAGACAGGCTGAGAGAGCTGGAGTTGTTCAGCCTGGATAAAAGACTCTGGGGAGACTTTAGAGCCCCTTCCAATACCTAAAGGAGCTACCAGAAAGCTGGAGAGGGATTTTTTTACAAGGGCAGGTAGTGACAGGACAATGGGGAATGGCTTCAAACTGAAAGAAGGTAGGTTTAGATTTGATATAAGGATGAAATTCTTCCTTGTGAGAGTGGTGAGGCACTGGAGCAGGTTGCCCAGAGAAGCTGTGGATCCCCTGTCCTTGGGAGTATTCAAGGCCAGGCTGGATGGGGCTCTGAGCAGCCTGGGATAGTGAGAGTTGTCCCTGCCCATGGCAGGGCGGTTGGAACAAGTGATGATCTTTAAGGTCTCCTCCAAACTATCCAAACTATGAGGTAATTCTATGATTAATTACTCTTTTGGCTAAATTTGGCTGAATTTTCTGCTATTGAATTGGACTTTAATGTGTTCCTTTATCTCATCTATATCTTTTACAAACTTTCTGTTCTGTAATTATACTAGAGGTACGCAAACTATTTCAAATATTCCAAACCATGCCAAAAGTGCAAGTATTTTGAAATGGAATTTTTGTAATTCTTGTATTTTAAATTTAATAAGACTACTTAGATACTATAGTAATAAATTTAATGCCAAATTAAAGTCATCTGTTGGTCCAAGTGCCTCATCCAGTGTTATCTGGGGAACATTCACTTGTGGTTCATAATGTCTATGGACTTCACAGAAGTTTACCCACATATATATTTTAAATAAGTTTTATATTTAAGAATTTCCCAGTCAAGTCATGCATATTTTATAAACAGCAAAAATTAGATAGAAATAATGAAACTATTTTTTGAGGTGTTTTCTCATATTTAGCTATCAGTTCTTTCCTCTGAGACTTTTTAAGACTGGCCTATTTTAGTACCTCTGTTCTTAATTGGATTTCTTGATGGTTTTCATGTTTCAATTTCCCCTGTGATCCCAATGCAAAATATGAAACTTTAAGGTTGAGCTTTAAGCTGGGCTTTTTTTTTTTGCAACAGAGCAGGATTGTATTTAGATTAAGATTAATGGAATAAATTATCCCATTTTAATTGCATATTATGCCAAGGGGGTTGTGTTTGCATAAATCAAATAAGGACTACAACAATGTGGTTTAAACCTTCCAGAATCTGATGAAGACAGCAGTATATTACGCAGTTTATTTCTAATTGAATGTCTTAGAAAACCACTTCAATCCTCATTCTCTAATAACCTGATCAAGGAGGTCAGGAAGCGACAAGACAGAATGTCGAGATGTACTGAGCTGAGTAAATAGGGAGTGAGCAATTTCAATTCACAGTGTTACAGTGCTGATGTTTCCTATACTCCCATAACAAGCTCAGACAAGGAAGGTTGTAAAATCATCTCCTTTTTAGGTTTTCTATAGTTTATACCTCCCAAAGACCACTGGGATAGTAGGTTCAGTCAGACAAGGCACAAGTCCTCAAATAAATCATTTATTCCTCAGCAGAGTACGAAAGGAGTTCCTGTAAGAGCTGAGAAAAGAAAGGCTGCTGTAACAGCATGGGACACAATGTGAGATTCCTACGTGTCTCTAAGGTGCACCCAGGTTTGTAGAGAACAATTTAGCCCTTAGCAGACAGCTACTGAAGAAGCAGATCCTGGGGTTTTTTCTCTTGTCTGTAATAATCCCTTAGACCTCCAACACCAGGAAAGCCTTTTCTTCTTTCCTGAAGTAAACATCCAGAAATCAATACTGGTTTTTTCAGCTCTTCATAGGAGATACTTAAACAAAATCTGTTCTGCCTTGAACTGAAGTATTTACTCTGTGTTGTGGACTACATGGAAGAAACCTCCAGAGGACTCTTTAGTTTGAATGTATTTAAAAGGAACAGATGCAATCTGACTGCAAGCAATTGATCCCCAAAACTAGGTTATAAATACTCTAATACTTCTTAGTGATAGGAGCAATATGACCTTTCCAGATTAATGTATTCTTGTCTTTGCAAACAGCCCTATTTAAGGCTGACCCAATTACTTAAGAGCTCATTAATCTGCGATCTAAATTGTTAGGTGGGGAAGTTCAGAGTTTTCTTTAGAGTCAGCTATGCTTCTGTATTAATTTGGACAAATATAATCAGACCTCCTGGGATCGATGTACAGCTGATTTAGATTTACAATTAGAACAGGGCTTCGGTTGGTGTTGGTGAAGGTAAATGATGAACAAAGCACAGGAATGAAAAGCCCAGAAACATTTTCAGCGCTTACTGCTGGAGTTGTCTCAATCTCAGAATTTCCTAGTCTGAAAATTGGGAACAGTTCAAAGAATAAGCCTCACTGCATATCTCCTCCTGACTTTCAGACCCAAGACCTAACCCAAATGCAAGAATTAGCTGGTTTTAGAGGGAGGGAGGGAGGGAGGAAGCCTTCAACATCACAGCAGTGCAGGCAAGGACAGAGCCCTTAATGGCCCCACACCAGAATCCATTCTTCCCTTCACCCTTTTGATTTTGTACTATGGAAACTCTAGCCTTAACTCTCTCTATAGTTCTCCTGTGGTAGGGGATCACAGTGTCCCAGAACAGACCAAGATGTTGACTCCAGAGAGACACAGCCCTCGGGACTGCTTGAAAAGGCTATCAAAGCACACTGATATTAAGGAAGGTGTTAAATTGCTGATTATACTAAACATTTACTGGAAAATAATCACCTCCTCTTAGCTGATATCCATTTAAAGTAGGAAGATTCCCAGTACTCTTATCTACTGTTTTCTGTATGGTTTAGTTCCATTTTAGATACCTTATAGGGAGGAAAGCTTTGAAAAGTATTTTCTTTTGAAACTTTATAGTGAGGCATAAATTATTTTAATAGCACTTCATGTAATTCTGTTTATATTAATTCTTAATTGTCTTATAATGTCTAAACAATCTTAACTAGCTAAAAATGTGCGGAGAGGAGACAAAGTCAAAAAAAATTGTGATGTAGATCCTCTCAATAATTTTTAGACTGAATACATCAAAAGTCCTATGTTTGTATTAGTTGCATTTTATCTAAGTCTATTCCATTTCTGATACAAAATATAGAATAAAGCTACTGGTGCCAGGACCACATTCATGTTAAATGTAATTTCTCTGATGACAATTGCAGCTATGTTCTGAACCTGAGTTCTGACCCCAAAGGACAATATAATCCATGTGCAAATAGACTAAAAGACACTCTGAAACAATATGCACCCCAAATACCACCAGAACAGGTTCTTGTAATGGGTCAGGCTGTGCACAGAGGGCTTTAAGGGTTTTTGCTAAAGCAATAACTGGTTCTGTCAGACACATCTTTTGACAGCCATGATGTTCCTACTTTGTCTTGATTCAGGACAGCATTGCTCCAATGGATACAAAACATGACAAAGGATTGTAACAAGTTGCAGATTAAAATACTTTTAAATTAAAATTGACTGTGGAGAGGATTAAAACTGCAAGCTAGAAATAGGAGAGAGATCAGGGCATATTTAACAATGTGTCTTTAAAACCCTGCCTTATATAACACTGGCGTGCCACAAGCTCTTTGTGAGCAGTGACATTTTAAGAAAAGCTTCTGCCCATTTCTTTTCCCATTTACCCTGCAGAATTCTTGCTTTTCCCTGTGCCCTTTTCAAGCAGACTGGCATTAATAAAATAAAGGGAAACAGTGAAAAATGCAGAGTAGAAAAATGAAAAAAAGTTTGTAAAAGTGCTAAAAAACCTTATCTCATGAGGCATAGGTCCTAATAAAAAATTTCTGGCATTTGTTGCTGAGCTGCTGTGGTATAAAAGGGAATATTTTACCTCAGTGACAGGTAGAAGGCTGAAACTAATTATTTAGGTATGTATTCAAATGTGGATACAACTTTATTCAACCAGATATCTCCAGAAATATTGACCCTCCAGCTCATAGATATTTGGTACCCTTGTAGTACAATAAGTGTTAGGGAGAAATATTGCCCACATTGTATTCCCCTAGACACTGTGCTGGAGAGGGATAAAGACCCTCCCTGAAAGTGACATTTCATATAATTTTGTTTATATTAATTCTTAATGGTCTTAAAATGTCTAAAAAAATCTTAACTAGCTAAAAATGTGTGGAGATGTCTGCTTTTCTTTCCTCAAGACTTTCCAGCTTATCACCTGAAATGTGTTGCTGGAGATTGCCCCAACCTAATGGCACTGGCAACCACAGCTGTAAAAGGTATGCAGGTGGAATGAACTGTGCACATTGATGCTGTGAGGATAGCAACCCTAAAGCTCTGTTTGTCTCTCCTTGGATTTCCATGAAATTTCCTTCCTGAATTCTGCATCTGACTCACTTTACAACCCTATAGGTTACTAAATAGATTAAGGCAGAGCTTTATAGGAACTTCTGAAGGTTGGCTAAACAAGCAAGAAATCCTCCCTGTGGGAAAATGGCCTCTCTTAACCCTGCTGTTCTGCCCCTGTGCTTTCAGGACTGTGCAATCCTATCAAAGTGCTATAGCAAAATTATTTAGGGAAAGATGAATGAGAAAAGTAAGAGAAGCAAAGGATAAAAAATTTCAAAGACAAACAAACTTAAAACACATTTTAGAAAATCTTCCCACATTAGGAAGGTCTGTAAATGAAAACCCACCCCTTCCACAAAATTTACTTCAATCAGTAGGACTACTCAAGAAGTAAGTTTTGTCTCAAACTTAGGAATGTAGATTAGCTGGGCGACCTCAGCAAAAATGAAAATCTGTTAGTAGCTTCCAGAATTCCTCTCAAGCAATCATTCAAATAGCATTTATATCCAGGAAATGTTTCTTGCATCGTACCATTTACTTCCATGTAGTGGAAAATGAGATTTGAGTTAGTAGAGACAGCAATATAAGTTATTTTAGTACTAATATAAAAATACTTAGCTGTTCCTGAGTGGCTATAGCTTGAGAAAACCATTGCTTTTATGGAACATTCCTTCCTGTTTAAAGTCTGCATGCGATTTGGAAATGCTTTATTTTGTTTTACATGTAGCACTGCTGGTGCTTACACAACTGTTAAGAATTACGACTAACACTTCCAATTATGAGTTGATACAAGAAAGCCTCTATGTAATAAATCATATATTGTTTTTTAAAAAATCAGTGAGAGTCTTGTCATTGGCCACATTAGAAGCTCAGCATGTTCCTGCAGGAATATTATCCTGCACAGGTGATGAAGTTTCTGGAGGCAATCAGTCAACATGGCCCTGCTTGAGCTAGGGTGGTTGGACAAGATCTCCATAGATCACTTCCACCCTCAGCCATTCTGTGATTCTGTGAAGTGCGGGCTATCAAAAAGGAAAATTTAATTAATGGTAGCTAACACTGATGGCAAATAGATTACTGCAATTTTGAAGAAAAATGATTCCTTTCAATTCAAATTTTGTCAATGTCAAAAGTTTAGAGTTTAAGCAGCCTTCAGATACTATAGGTTTGCAAAGTGTAGGGCTGTTTGAAAAGACAGTAAAAGCCTTAAATTTTGTATTCTAGAGGTAGGTTTGCACCAGTATAAATCACGTCATTTGCCTTAATTATACAGAAACAGTGCTTACTGTTATTATCTGATTATTAACCCCTAGGTGAGTTATTTATGTCTCAGTCTTGATTAATCATCATAATGATTACCTGCCTGTTGTGGTAACAATTAAGTAGAAAAATCCAGCAACAAAATAATGAGATTTTTAATATTGTTTTTAGGTCAGACATAATGAGCATGGAGTGTAATAGTGGGTCTCAAACAGAAGGCAAATTAGATTAAGTTTTAAGAGGCTTTTTTTTTTTTTCACTTACAGATATTTACTTTTTGTCAACAGAAAGCTAAAAATGTTTAGGAGCCAAATAAACTAAATAAAATAAAAAAGTCTGTTTCTAGTTCATGAGACTTCATGGCTTGCAAGAAGAGGAAGGGCCTGTGTACACCTGATCCACACCCGTGCCAGCATTCCCACAGATGCTGGGTGCTGCAGGCTGTCCAGCTGACCCTCAGAGGTGTCACCCTCCATTTCCACTCCTGGCACTGCAACAGTTTCCACCAACTGATGAGTAACGGCATGAGAAAATTTTTACAACCAATTAAATTCTTCATCATCAGAAGTTATGGTCATCTAATATTTAGTCAACTGTGGAATATACTCCCAACCAGAGTAATGCCATGTAAGGCTGATCCAACAGGGTTATCTCCATAGGGAAATGAGAGAAGTTTGCTGACTGCGGGCATTGGAAATGAGATTCGATAATGCTCTAAGAAATTTACTGCAAGGTACTAATATTGCAAATGTGTTAGAGTACAGCATATGGCTCTGATCTGAAAATCCTGAAGCATGAGCTCATTTTCATTGAGTGGTCCTGTGGGATGAACATCTTAAATTCATCAGGAATTCTGCAGCTGGTGTATATTTTGGAGGATTACTTGTAAGTGTTCGTTTTGCCAGCATATGAAACTACTGCTGCATCACATTAATTTTTCTGCTCTTAATTGCAAATTAAGCATTTTTTCACTACAGTTTCCTAGTATATTCTGCTCTCTTCTCAATGTTGACCTCCTGATGAACATATAATAGCCCACAGGAGATAAAACCACAGACTGGATGAAATAGCAGCCTTTAGAAAACCAGATTGCCTCTAGAGATTTCATTGGTTTTCTCTGAGCTTCCTTGATTTTGAGTTAATTATCTGCTCTTCATCTGAAGACAACTCAAAGCAACACCTTCAAGCCACATTACAAATATATGCAGAAAGATCTTATATTATTATAATTATTATTAATTATTATTATATTATATTATCTTGGTAATGAGGTGCCCTGATAGAACACCTGAAGTATGTTGGCATTATTTGCTTCATTGTTACAAAGTAATCTTGTACGTACATGGCTTTGTGAGCTGGAGAAGTCTTTTCTGATTGTCTAATTAAACCAAGCCTCATGTTATTTCTCTCAGTGTTTCAACAATATTTGCACAGTTTAATTATATTTTTGTTTAAAATCCCTTATTACTCTTGGTTAGATCAGGCTCACAAAGTATGGTAGGACATACAAGCTGATCAAGTATAGGAAAAAAAACCCTGTATAGGGAAAAAAACTCAAACACAAGTTGTTGATGACATCATCTTTCATAAGATTAAAAAATCAAAATCTTGTTTCTTTAGAACATCTTCAAGAAGGATAGATCTTAGTGGGATGCTACAAAGCTGTCCGTGGATTAAGAATAAAGCTTAGTACCCTTATTTGATTTTGTTCTGACCTCTTTGAAACATTGATTGCTTGTGATCATTTTCCAGCTCTGCTCTCAAACCTCTCTTTCATTAGCTCTCTGAATGCTACATGGAGCGCTCAGAAGGTCCCATACCACTTCTCCCCTGAGGCATTTCTCATCTGGTTTTGCTCTTTGTCTTTTTCTGTAACTGCATTTGCGTATTAAAGGCTACCATGTTTTATTTCTCTATGGATAGGTGTGTGGGGATGGTTTTGTTTTTTTAATATAGAACATATTGAAGGCCTTGGTCCTGCAATAAATTGCTTTGTGAATACATGGTGTGGCCTGTCCAGAGGTTATTGCATGGTGAAGGCCAAAACAGAAAACAGATTTTATGTGTACATTAAGGAATATGCAGCACCAGCTTATTAAAAAGTTCTCTGATGCTTCAAATGCTCGTGTGTATTTTACCTCACAGCCATGAGTAATTCATTGACAATAATGGAACTACTTTTGTCCACCTCACATAAAGCGTTTGCTTATACAAGAATGAATGTTTATGGCCTCAGTCACAGTACAGTTCCTTGGAGGAAGGTTTTTACTTGCCTTTCTTCTTAGTGCAATGAACCTTGCATAAGCCCTACATTTGAAGAACTGCCTTTAAACAAAAGGGAACTGTGTCTTCCAGTTTCAGTGGTTACAGTGGTTTACAAGCAAGATATCTTAAGCCTTCTATTATATTTTTAAGCAAAATAGAAATGCTTTTCTCAGTGAATAAAAATGTTGTCATTTTGCTTTGCTCTAATGGTGGGCTTGAAAGAGGTCGCTCTATCTGCTTCATGAATGGTTGGAGGATGAGGGAGAGAGGAGTAACAGCTTTTATTTCTTATTCTCATTTTTTTAAAATTTTGTTAATGATGAAAATGTTTGCAGAGAAGATTAAACTCCACCAAACCTTGGGTAGATTGAAATGAAGATAAGTTTAATGTCTGAGATTATCTTTCGAATACTTTCTTCTTTTTTTAAGTATTGCACTCTCAGCTAAATATAGTTCTGATTTTTACATTTTTATAGACCATGTGAGTTCCCTATAGGCATATTGTCTCTCTTCAGTGATTTATATAGTTTGAATTATAGGGGATGATAAGCATTTGCTGTTCAATAGTGTAGTTAATGCTCAGGCCCCCCGGGTAACAGAGCAGTGAAGCATTTACTACTCAGTGGTAGTTCTGCAACAATCAGCAGCAGTGCGGCTCTATCACAGTAAATTTATATCAGTACACTCCAACCTCAGGGAGCTGAACATTCACTCAGCATTGCCTAGGGAAAACAATTAGAATGGACATTTTCCAGTCTTTTTGGGTGCAATAACAGGAGGAGTTTATTATTGCAACTGGATCAGAAATGGGAATCACTTTTGTGCAACATGAAAACTATCCAGCCTTTACCTTCTCTGCTTTTTTTTTTCTCTTCCAGCATAAAAAGTAAATAAATGCTTGGACTAGAAAGCTTTTGGAAAGCTGAAAGGTAAAAAATGTTTCCGTACTGGCAGACCCGCTGCCATTCTGGTGAGATGCCAGAGAGTCTAGGAGGGCTCCAAGCCCTCCACTCCTGCGCTTAGGAGGAACCTCCTCTGTAGGTTGGTGAGCTTTCGGGCACTGTGGCTGTACAACACTTCTGTTCCTGTGATTGTGATGAGAAAATAGCAAGGACTGCATCGGCCAAGGAATAATAGCATTTCTCTTCCAGGTTATTTTTCTTCAATAGGCCTGAAAGCATTTTATAAAGGAAGCCAATATCAACAGGGTTGAGGAGCACAAGTAGTTTCTCCTGTATCCTTCTGGTTGCATGACACGGTGAGGGAAAGAGCATGAAATGCCATAAGATCAATATCTGTCTCTGAACCTGGTGTCACTGGCAGAGTTTGGGGTTTTTTTGATTACTGGTCAGTTTACACAACACCAGGCCTGCTGGCAATAGATGGGGTACACCTGTCTTGAATGGGGAAAAGGAGCCAGCAGGACTCTCTGAAAGAGATTAAACTAGATTTGTAGGGGAAAAGGGAGTGTTCCTGGAAGACTAAGAACACTGATCATCCCCTGTATACATGGTACTGGTGAGGGCAATTCTTGACAGTTGTGTTCAGTCTTGGGACTCTCATTTGAAGAATCACATTAAGTTGCTGGAGAGTGTCCAGAGAAGGACAACAAAGCTGGTGAAAGGTCTAGAGAACAAGACTTACGAGGAGCAATGAAGGGATTTGGGGTTGTTTAGTCTGGAGAAAAGGAGACTTGGGGGAGAAAGGATGTTGTAGCAAGTTGAGGCTCGACCTCTTCTCCCAGGTGCAAGTGATAGGATAAGAGAAAATGGCCTCAAGTTGCACCAGATGGGTTTAGATTACATATTAGGAAAACCTTCGTCACCAAAAAGGGTTGTTAAGCATGGGAACAGGCTGCTCAGGGAAGTAGTTGAGTCACCATTCCTGGAGGTATTTAAAAGCCATGTAGATGTGGTGCTTAGGGACATGATTTAGTGGTAAACTTGGCAGTGTTCAGTTAACAGACTTGATGATCTTAAAGGTCTTTTCCAACCTAAATTCTTGATTCTATCTTTGTATGAAAGATGTTGAAACCAAAGCAGAAGGAGGCCCTAGGCAATAGCCACAGTCCCTCAGCAAGCCTGTGACAAAGTAAAAATAAAGCTGAGGTTCCCAGGGTGTCTTAATGCTGCTACAGTCAACACTGCCCTCTCTCAAATGCATCTGGAAGCCTCAGGCTGTAGTACAGCCTGCATCAAGAATAAGGACTGACAAAGTTAATTTTTCTCTTGTAAATTATAAAAGATGAGGCAGAGTAAAATATAAAAGAGGAGGAGAAGAAAATGCAGTAGGCACGATGAGTTTCAGCCTAGAAAACAGTGGGAAAGTGTGAAGTGGGATTTCTGAGAAGCCAGATTTCTGTGAAGTGCTCCAACCCCACAAATGCTGTTGAGATTGTGAGAAAAGATGATTGCAGTAAACTGAAGAGCTGTGAACTCTGCTTTGGTGACAGGGAATTTACAAATAATGACCATTATACCTACACTGCATTTTTAAGCCTGACTGGTTGTAGAGACCCGGCAAGCATAAATATAGGTGTGCTTAAGTGCATCTCTCAGGGCCCTCAGATCAAAACATCAAACATCTGCCAGCATCTCACAGCACCAGAGAGCCTGAACAGGCTGTCGGCAGGAAGGCTTCAAGCTGAGAGGGCAAGTCAGGTTTCCAGAAGATGTCTGTGCTATGCTTTGCATTTGCCTGCCTGCCACAGTGTGGAAACAGAATAAGGACATTGTGAAGAGCCTCAGAAAGGCTAATGTTGACAGGCAAGTGGAGAGGATTGAGGAAAAAAAGCATGGTTTTTGTTAAAGTCATGGCGACAGAACTGCTGACATCCTCTGGCAATGGTGAGAATGTGAGTAATTAAAAAGAATTTTGATGGCATTAGAATTGGGACTGTTTTGAAATTAGCATAAAAATTAGGACATGCAAAACTTTCAAAGAACAGGAATCTGTTGAATAATGGGAGAAAAAAATTAAATGTAAATGGCTAATTGGCCGAAAACCCCAGGAAGATCCCTGCTGAGCTGTTCCAGTCAGTGCTCAGATGGGCATGGCTCTCTCCCTGCTGTCAGCAGGCATAAACGTCATTCACCCACACCCAGCCTGAATCTGACCTTAAAGCATGGACCCTGATAACAAAACAAGGAGGATCACTTACATAAAGCCTGGCATGAATCCTACAGAACTGACAAAGATAAATCTTATCCAGTTAAATAGTGTGGCCTGCTTAATACCAACAGTGTTTGGTCACTCTACTGAAGGAAATCAAAACTATATTCCAGTCCTAGAAGGGAGTCTAAAATATCTGAAATGGAAAAAAAGAAAAAGCTATGAATAAAATCAAAGACAAAAATGAAAAGTCACACTTAGTGTCAAAGAGAAGATGAAGGGGCACTAAACAAATAGCAAACGAGCTTGCTATGAGACAGAAGAATAATTTTAGCAGCTTCAGGATTCTGGTAACTGACTCATTCCTTCACCTCAAGTTATGAAAGACAGGTCTCTTGGGAAGAGTGGTAGTAATATTTGAATGATTTCAGTAGTAATATGAGAAGGAAGTTTAGAATAATGAAGGACTCATTCGGTCAGGATTCAGAATCTGTGGTGTCAGAAATAGGACAGGAATCGCTGTAGAAGATATGGTATTAATGCTGTAAGTCTCAATGCACATGTAGGTAATACAAGAATAAAGAATCTGTATCACTTTATCTCTGATAAAGAATTTACCTCTGCTGTTACCTCCATCCTCTTGCCTGCATCACAGCGTGCCTAAGGCAAGAGGAGTGAGTCGAGGCATAATGTGGAGTTACACAACGCAAATAAAGGCAAAGGTGCCGTACAGAAGGATATAAGTGATAGTGTGTGTGATTGAAAGAGTGGATGTCTTCGATTGAGAGAAAAAAGATATTTCTCTGAACTCTCTGGAACTGAAAGAAATCACGGATTCAGTCAGAATGGTGCTATATCTGACCACTTTTAAAGGCTCTTTCCAGAGCAGAATCACACATGGAAACAATTTCTGATAACAGGCTGTAAAATACATTCCAGGGGGTATTCCCATATTGGCAGAGATTGAACTAGACAGTTTAATAAGCCTTCCATCCCTAATTTCTCTCTGCTTGTGATTCTTAAGACTGAAGCCACATAATTTTATGTTCTCTATAGCTTTTGAGTCATCCAATATCTACTGATTTATAGCTTGACTTGTGTATAACAAACTCCAGGTTGCTTGAGGAAGAAAGACACCTTAATCACAATGGCAGGTTTCAGCCACCTCATTGCCAATCTAGACCCTTGTTTTATTTATTTATTTTGTCTATGGAATGAAATATACCATAAAAAATATCTATATTGACCAACATCATCTAGGGTCTTTATAAAATCCTCATATGAACAAAGTGCAGAGCAGTAAAAGTGATATGAAAATACAGGGCAAGATATACAGAAATTAGATCATGGTTTGGGGGAGGTCACCCTCATTTTTTAAGCTTGAGTGTTGGAAAGACGTGGTGT
>WEIT01037651.1:1940-13427 GCA_013389985.1 Dryoscopus gambensis | reverse complement strand
TGTTTCCTTTAAACTTGCTGTGTGACAATTCTAAGGAGTGAATAAATTCAAACAGCTGGTGTATGAGGGCGTTTTATTTAAGAAGATCCGAAAATAGGCCTGCTTGATTAAAAATGTCTGTTAACTTAGTGCAGCCAGAATTTGAGGAAAAAGCCCTCTTGCTTAAACCATGAATTTATTTAAAATCTGGATATAAAATGTTTTATAAATATTTTCTAATTTTAAATGGGTGCTGTGTTAATTATAGACAGGCACATCCAGCACCTTTTAATCTAATTGTAACTTCCTCATCAGTCAGAATGAAGTTTACCGTCATAGCTGCTGTTCTTACAAGTGGAACAAACAAGGAAGAAGTAGATTGTCCTCCTTTTTGAAGCTTGGAGGAGTAAAAAGTTACTCTGTCTAGGTCACCTTCCAGGGTTCTGTCTTCCTGTGCGATACTGCCTTCTTCGTGTCTTACGTAAACTGTTACTAGTCAAAGGTACTACTATTTGGGCAGTGCTGACAATTATTCCACAGTTAGTGCTACGAAATATCTGTCTTAATGCTAATTAGTAAAATGTTCAAATGTTGTGTGATACCATAGATGTGTTTTGTATAATGCTTCATTTTGATGAAGATGTTTTGGGTTCTCAGAAGTTCTAATGGTAAGCCCAGTCAGTTACAGAGTTGTAATATAGGTATCAGTTTTGGGGAAACACTGCTGCTGATTTTAATTCCATAAATTTCAAACAATTTACCACTTCTGTGGAAATTCGATGTTAATATTGTTGCTCCACGTTGGACAGCTGTTGAAGTCTCAAATTGGTGGAAGCCTCATGACTCAGTATTTCCTTTAAGGTGTTGAAATCAATGATGCAAAACGTTAACTAGAGAGAATGATCCTCGATTGATGTATTTATTGGACATGTCTGGTTTTGATTTGAATGTTTTCGCTAACATGCTATGCCATTACTGGATTTTAATTTCTTTTTAAATTAGAAGTTATTGCCTATAAGTAGACACAGGCTTTCTTTAGAGCCAGTCAGTAAAAGTTATGAGTGTGATATACTTTCTCAGCTAACTACTGCTTATGTTCTTTGAAGTTAAAAATGCAATTGTGCTCATGTGTATCCTCAGATATGCAACCATGACTGATATGATTAACATTATACTTCAAAAGTTAAGACAAATGTCTTGTGAGTGTTGTTGGACAGTGTTCGATCTTGCTTGTCTTGAAACCTTTACTTGGGTTAAGATAAACTTTGTATTCACTCTAGGCTGGTAAATTACATTGATGCTTTCTCCCCTTTTTCCCTCCTTTTTTAACTGAAGTGTCAGAAATATTTCCTGTTTTGTACAGGCAGGGCTCACTAGGATAGAGTCCCTTCTCTGCTTTTGGAAGAAGAATTGAAAATGAGGCAGTAGCTGCAGCATGAATCAACTTCTCTCAGTGATAGATCTGTGAAGAAACTTAGGTCAGAGTAGCTGCAGATATTAAAATGGCATCTCCTCAGGACACTGAGAAGGCCACATAACAAAAAGTTGTTGGGGACACCATATGCAGTGAATAATAAATGGTTCTGAAAAATGAAACCTTTGTGTGAATGGCCACAGTGATTTCAGGCTGTAGAGATGACCTTAATGTACAGAAGTACTGGGTTGGTATTTTTAGGTTCTGCAAAAGTGCCCAACTATTATCTTCTAATTTAAGATTTTGATGTAAACCTATTTTTGTAATACAGATGGATCTTTTGTTTGAAATGGTGGAAAGTTTATGTACTTAATGAGTGTAGGGGTTTAACTTGTATTTTTTTAAACACTTTTGAAATCTTGAAAGTCAAACAGTGTATTGTAATGCTCCATGAACTCTTTAAGTTATTCCTTACTTGTAGTCAGGAAAACATAGTAGTTGAAGATTTGCAGTATTCCATGAGTTGGAGAAAGATGATGTTTGCAGTTGTGTGTTCAGTTTCTGTTTGTAGCATCTGACTAGTAGCGTTGTGGTAAGTGCAGTACTTGCCTGTACAGAGAAGTTGTATTAGAAAATTGTTGATGGGTTTTTACACTGAATTTGTCATCTGGCATCTTCCCTGCAGCAGAGAATGCTGCTCCATGTTATTTATGAAAGACTTTTAGGTATCCTGTTCAGTTCCATCTGTTTAATCTGGCCACCATATGCATGCTATGAACTTGAACAACGTAAGTCAATGCAAGGAAGATAAATTCCAGTTTCTAAATATTGTAGTATTTTATTAGTGTTATGTCCTTTAATAAATGTACTTTGGCTAGTGTTGGATTTCCAGTGTTTGTGTGGTGTGAATTAGAGACTAACTGGAAGTAATGAAAAATTGAATGGAGATAAAAACCGGTTTTCCTAAAATAATTTTAATAAGCAGTCAGACAAACAGAGAAAAAGAGTTTGGTTGATGATTACTGTCTTTAGTTTTTGTCTCTTTAGATTATATAGTGTCTAATGTTGGGTGAGTTGTTTATTGGAAGGCCTGTCTTAGTAATGTATATATTTAACTTCTGCTTGGTTGAATGTACTATTTAAGTTGAAAGTCCTGTTTAAATCCTAAGCATCTAAGGAAGGGGGAGGAGAAAGGAGCACAATACTAGATTTGAAGCAGTGTTTAAAAGAACGAAAAGCAGGCTGGTTTCATGATAACCACCTAATTGTGCCCTTGGAAAAGCAGAATCCAAAGTCGTGTCCTCATTGACTTAATTGCTAAAACACAACCGTCCTTCACAATATGACTGTTACTGACATCAACTCTGTCGCCATAACTTCAGCATTTTTATCTCTAATTATATATTTAGAGGTGTCTCAGAGGAAGCTGCATATATAAAGTAGGCAAAATGCTGTCATTTAGTGAGAGTCCCTCAGTATTGGAAATTGTATTGTCCTCTAACTATTGATTAGATGCTATTTTGGTCCAAGATAATGTCAATATTAAGGAGCCTGGCTTTTTGATAAATCAGTTAACTGTCTTTGAAACTTTTCTTTAACAAGTATCCATCCACTATTACTTAGTGAAATGCATTTTTTAGCTGAAGCAAGAAGGGTTTTAGTTGGGTATTGCTGGCAACAGTGTGCAGGACGAGGCATTAGTAATGCTTGTTCATTGCTTAATGCCCTAGTGTTACCTTTTCCTTAGTAATCTCCTTCAGTGAACTAATGGACAGTAATGGTTTCCAGAATTGTCTGCGTGTTAAAAAATGCTTGCTTATTCATGCAGATAGGTTTCAAATGTTCCCCTGATTTATTAACATGTTCATCAATTTAAAATCTATTCATTTCTATTTTAAGAATAAATTTTTGACTGTGTACTTCTATGAAGGAATTAAAGCATTTCTCATGCAGCATGTGTCCATAATGAAGGTTCTCTCCAGTTTTGATTTGCAAGCACATTAGTGCTCAGATTTTACAAAATTTAAAATACATTCTAAAACTCTTTGAAGAAGCTGAAATCTTGGAGATTTTTTTTCATTTTTTTTTTACATAGATGTGTGGATGAACCATCATTTGTGCTTTAACTTAGAAAGGGCTTTTATGATCTGTATTATAGACTTATAGACTTAGTACCTTCCCTAGGTGCTGACTCATTTTTGAACTTTTGAAAGAAAGCAATTAAGAATAATATTTGAACACTTCAAATACATTTTTCTTGGCATCAACACTTTGTGATTAATACTTCTTGGCAAAACAATTGAAATTAAACTTGCCTTGGAAATAATAATTAAGATGGAGCAAGTTGACTCGTTTTATTTAAGAAACTGGACTAACTCTGCTGGTTGTTAACTCCTGGCATTGTCAAATACATGTGGAGTGTTTGTGATACTCCTAACATGTCCATTTTAGAGTATAATTCTTTTCCACAATTAGTTAGATGTTAGAATGCCTCTGTATATAGTGTTGAATGTCACTGTATATTCTTCTCCTATTTTGACTGTAGTTTGTTAGCAGTTGTTTTATTTTGGACACTGGATTTGTTCCTGTTTAACTTCCTCTTGGGTACTGCTTTAGACGTTGTGCTCTAACACTGATTTTTTTTTAATACATCTGTTTATTACAAGACTTTAGAGAATATAAACCCATAAAGATATGGGTAGTAGGATGTTCCTTTCTTAATAAAAGTCTCCTTCTTGACATTTAAGTTTGGAAAGGATTTATTGCTATTTCTGCTGCTGACACACTGTGTGACAATCAGTCCATGCTTTTCTCTGCATGGACTCTCTTTTCACTTGTGAATCATATATCCCTCTTCATTTAATTCCACAGTGCTTTTGGAGCCTTGAATGAGAGACGTTATAGCAAGGAGTATTTAGAAGCAAGGTGTACTTTCATTTAGAAACAGTTGTTTGTTTTAAATCAGAACTTGGTCTAGGACAATATTGACCCATTGACATGTTGTTTCCCAGGCGGTTCATCTAGAGGGAAGTGTTTGTAGTGGGTGGAGGAAATCTCTTTCAATCAGAAGAGTTGCTATGCAATTAGAAGAGCAAGAACTGCCTGCATTACACATCTGCGAGTCTCAGGTGGTTTTGCAGCACTCTCTTGATGAAGATAGGACCCCATTATTATCCATTATTCTGTGATGCAGTCTCTCCTTTGACTATTAATGTTCTTGTGTGACTAATTCAGGAAAGACTAGAAATCTTTCTGGTGAATAATTAACACTTCCTGTTCTGCTTGAGTGACTTGCAAAGACAGATTCAAAAGGTAAAAACAAAACCACAGTGATGTATATTACAATGATGTATATTACTATATAGCAGATTGATGCATTATAGTATACTGAAAATTCCATCACTCAGTGGTTTAACAAAAACTCCAGCATTACAGGTTAAATTCAGTTGCCTGAGCTGAAGTGCAGCCGAAATTCAGATAACAGAAAGTACTGATTGGTTTTGAAACTGCAGTAATTGGAATCCCAAAGTAAACAGAACTAGACCAGCGCTTTGAGAAACTTAAGTCTGCAGCTTTCAGAGATTGTTGCAATTTTTTAATTTTTATTTTTGTTGCTTTCTGTGGTTGTTTCCCCCCCTTTCAGATCAAGTTCCCATCACATGCCTAGATGTCATTTAGACAGAAAGTGATTTAGCTGTCTTCTTATTAGCATTCTTTTTGTCCTTATTATTTCAGTTTGCTTACTTAGTAGTGGCTTTCTGACTTCTGCTAGCAAGGTGTTTGTTGCAAATTTGTATACAGAAGAGATGTTCTGGTTTTTTAATTTCTATTTTTGGGGGCTGTTTAAGGCTGCTAAATGACCAATGAATATTTAAATCAATTTATGGTCCAAATAGATTTATACTTTTAAGGTTACCTGGTAAAATTCTGACACAAATGGAGGCTTCAAGGACTTGTATTCTTTGAGTGTCCATGAAGGCAGTTACAGAAGAGGGCATGGGAGATGATGAGCATGATCCTCATTTTGGGATTATTAGCTGGTTAATCAGTGGTGCTTAACATTCTTCTGCTTAGTTTTCTTGTCCGTCATCCTTCTACAGGACACATTCTGAGGGTATGTGTTACATTTTTAGTAGAAGAGCTGACTACTTAATTTGGAAAAAGTAGACCAGCTTTTGGAGGCACAGGCATTTTTTCAGTGCGTGGGAAAGTTAATCTACTTTTTCTAAGTGTATACCTAGATATTACCTCTGTCCCCAAAATCAGTCTTGCCCACACCCTTAGGTCATCATGGTTGCAGCAAAGACATGAAAGACAAGTGTCTCCTACCAGCCAGGACAGGTGGCCTGATTTAATGTTTCTGTGTTTTTTTCAGCTGTTTACATATGTATGTTGTTCAGAAACCCCTGTTTCTGGCATGATATGTAGCAAATACTAAATGTGGTATTCTCCTTACCACAAAAGATTGAACTGTTCAATTTGTACTATCTAGAACCTAGTGATGTGTTTAAATCACTTTGAGTCTAGTTGAGTTAGGCAAGTGTAAATATTTTCTTTGAATAGGTATAGATAGCATTTTACTTACCCAAAACAGAGCAAAATCATCTACATGAATTGACTGGAGAAAAATAATGGTTAGCCGAAAATCCAAAGTTGTCATCTGCCAGTCTACTGTTAGCACAGGGTGGGATGTTGAGTAAAAGTTTTGGGAAGTAAGAAGGCAAGGAAACAATGTATGTTAAATTAGCGATTTACATATTTGCTATTCATTAGTTTAATAGCTTAAGACACTCTTTTTTTTTAGTTCTGTTACCTGTCACTAAATTTCCCAGACTTCTGTCAGTCATTAGTGTAAATGGAGAGTGATAAAAAATTTCTGTGGTCTCCTTTCAGAAGAGGCCTTCCACTTGTGAAGGATGCAGCTGAAGAAGGTGCACAGTTTTATGATGATAAGCCTAAAGTCAGGCAGAATCATGGAAACATTGATTTTTCTTTTTTATTTTACTTGAAGACTAGAGATGATTGAAGAGTTATGGACTGATGCTGCCTTTCACTTAATTTTTAAAACTCATTTTAACTCCTGCTTCTGTTTAGGATTCAGCATTAATTTGACGTAGTTAATGAAGCAGTAGTGTTGCAGTTTGCAGCTGCAGCCTGTCCCAGTGGTTAGGTGGTTAAAACTTGCTTGTTGTTCCTGTGTACTGAGGAGGTTACACATAGCTTGGACGAGAGTTCAGGATGAGGTAAGGTTTCGGGGCTCATTTGTGTTACTTGCTGTTAATGATCACTCTGCTTGCTTACCATGCCTTTGCCTGAGATTGCCTTGAGAGATGCATAAAAAGCTGCTCTAACGAAAGAGCCTTTGCTGTTTGCATGCATGCGAATAAAATATTTAACTTGGCCCTGATTTCCCACTGTTGGAATTGGATGAAATAAGTGTACTGATTGTGATTTATTCCCTCAGTCTCCATTATTAGAGGAAAAATAAGAGGTTGAGGCTTGTTCCCACACTTTCTCCATGTTATTCCGAAATAGGAAAATGGTGAGACTAATATAATCGTTTCTGTAAGTGCTGTGATACCCTTGTTTTTGTTCATGTAAATAAATCTAGGCCGTCTACTTTGAACACTTAGAAAATAGTAAAAGCTACCTTGTGAAAATGACAGCTGTGAAGATTACAGTTTACATTAATCTGGATCACTGAAGATGAAAAGCCAAAATACCACTCACTGTAAAGGTTTTCTTCTCCTGTCGTAGGATGAAGGATGTGAGATGAAGGGTTTTTTTTTTTCACTGGATGTTTTAAACCCTTGAACTTTAAAGCAAAATATGCATTCCGAATTCTTTTACCTTGGTAATTGAAATGCAGTTGCCTGAGACCTGGGAAGTGTGCTGTGTGAAATAGGAGAAAGGCACAATGCATTATGTAGGGGGTCTCATCCCATCTTCACATCTGACTCCGTTTTTAGAAAGCGCTGTTCTCTGACCTGTCAGCCGCTGAAGGGCGCGTGCAGCAGCTCTTCTCTTCCATTCACCATGGAGAGGTGACCAGTGCGGACTTCGTGGAGAAGAGGGAGCTGCCTGCGCCGCTGGTCCACACTCCCTTCTGTAGCTGTGGTCCTACTTAAGGGGGCTTTCACCTGAACAGCAGCGGAACACAGCTCCTGACTCAGCTTCCAAGGCACCATGCGAAAAAGACTGTCCAAAAACAAATGTCCACAAACACTCGAGAATAAATTTACGCTGGCAAAACTTTGAAGGAGATAGGAAGGGGGGAGGGTAAAGCATGTTCACATTTTGATTATTCCTTTAGTTCCCTTGTTGCCTTTTCTTCTAAGTCCTCCAAGTACAAAAGAAAACCTAGGTATTTTTATTTTTGTCAACGAAGGAACATAATAATTTTGGGTGACCTTGTTCTGTCTGTCCTCCAGCCATTAAATTTTAGTTCTGCTGCACTTGCATAAAGGCTTTAGTTATAAATTTATGAGGAAAACGTCTAGTGGCTAGTCACAGTGTGATCTATTTTATTATGTAGACACTGCAAACTTCTCCACATACTGCTTAAAACTCTTTAGAAAAAAACCTCAGTGCTTATGTGCAATTGAATTATGACAGCAAGAAACACATTACAGAATAGTAAGCACCAATGCTTTTTACAATTTTGCTTTAGATCCTGAGGGAGTCAGTAGGACATTGGAGGGTAAGGTTTAAGATGTTTGAGAGATCCTGGTAATTTATTGACTTAAAAGAGGCTGCTGATGGGTATTATGTAGTTTAGAAGTATTATCTTCAGTTAATTGTATGAATTAACAGAGCTCGCATGTTTAAAATGCAAAAGTGGCCTGATGTAGATCAGTCTATTTAAATTTGGGAGCTTGGATTTGTGGGTCACTGATTAGCTCAACAGAATTGGTTCTGTCAAAGTTGTTTCCAAACAAGACTTACTGCTGTTGGTAGCACATTTGATGATTGACCTAAACACTTAACTAACCCCCCTGTGACTTAGCATGCATAGTGTTTACTTAGTTGCATTTCTCATTAGTTAGATGCTGAGAGGAAATGAGATTAGCAGGTTTTATTTATGTTTTGGCAGATTATTGTATAACACTTCCTTGTACTTCTGCATTGCTAAGATGATAAATAGGAAATGCTGTGTTTTTCAAAAAAGAAAAGCTTCTACTTGTTTCCGTGAGCTTTGTGTGATTTGTTACTTTTTGCAAGTGATAGCCATGTTACATCCTGCATCTCAGAGCTGCCACAGAGAGACTGAAATGTAAGATAAATACATTTTTCATTAGTACTTTGGTTCTACTAAACCTAAACTTGGAACAGCAATCACATGAAAATATTTATTTGTACTTTAGGGACACAAAGAGTACTCTAAACTGGAAAAATAATTTGTCAAGTTGACATTATGCAGAATTGTCAACTGTTAATAAATCAGTGTGTTCTGCATTAGAATAGTTCAAAATCCTAAAATGGAATTGCTTTCCAAAGCACATAAAAGAAGTGTGATACAACATAGCCCAGGAAATACCTGTGGCTGGTAGAGATACCAATGAATTCGGCTACAAAAGTATACAGTTGGGGAAAATGCAGAGGAGATTGAAAATCAAATTATTTGTTATCCTACTGCAAACATAAAGGGAGATTTGTGAATGGAAGGCGTGTATGAGGAATGCTGAATGATCTGTACTTGTTATATCACTTGCTACTTACGGGAGCAAAATTTGCATCATGACGGAGAAAGAGCAGAGGGCAGGGTTGCTTGCACACTGTACAACCTGTGAGGAGTCATTTGAGCTCAATTTCAGAGGAAGCACAGAGCAACTTTTTGTTGCAGTGGTGAATGGGTATTATCAAACTCAATCTTTGGGAGACAAACAGTAAGAAAGAACTCAGGCTTTATTTTCCTTCATATGTCATTAAGAGGAATGAGGATGATGCTGAAAGGCATAAGGTTGAAAGAGATTTGTGAGAAAAACAGCTAAAATTTCTCACTATATCTTGGAGCATGAAAATGGAAAAATATTACTTTACATTGATAGAAATCATGAATTGATAGGTATTTTCATTCTAGAGAGTATTACAGTCTCATCTTCTGAGTTTCTCTTGCTGAGATTGTTTTTGTACACTTTCAAATACTGAAAAGCTTAAGACTGATGTAAACACATCTGAATTCTGATATAGAATCATTGGGTCTGTTGTATTTTTTTCCTTGTGCAACTTGAGTTTTGATTATTTCCTGGGAGGGCCTTTTATCTAGTTAAAGGTGCCCTGAAAATAACATGATCGGGATAAAACCAAAAAGAACTCATTATCTTTCATGAGTAACAAAGCAAACATAGTTCTTGTAGGTAAGCGTCCTTCACTGAAAATCTAAATATAATAAATTATTTCAAAGCATTTGAATGACTTGTGTGTTGAACCCCCTTGGCACTCAGGAGCTTTTGAAAATGTTACATTACCATCCATACTTACGTAATGTGATCAAACAGTGATTGTAGGTTTGTAGGACTGAATCTAGAGCCACAGCTGTGGTGAATATCTTAGTGGGGTGATTCAGTTCAGTAGCAGTCAGCATTTGATAGGCTTATGTATGACTTGACCTAAGTGCATTTACAATGTAGTTGTCTAGTCCATTTCTTTAGAAAACATGTATATGTTTAATATTGAACCAGCTTCTAACAGCTCAGAAAGGAGTTACATGTTGGAATAAATAATACAGTTTTACATTTTAATCTTTTCCCCAACTGGCAAGGCAACAGAGCAAAAACTGTTTTATATGCACTCTGTAGTTCACATTCAGTCTTGTACTAAAATTTCAGAACATTTTAACATTTTAAAGAAGGAATACTATTAAATAAGATGACTAACTATAGTTCTGTCCCTAGTTTGCACATCTGAAAATAAGTAATAAATACATGGTGACATTAATATTTTTGGATATCAATATGAAACGTTTTTCTCTGGCTGTGGACAGGAGTGCAGTTATTTTCACTGTAGTTTCACAATAATTATTTAATAATTTCATAAGGCAGGTTTTGTTTTTTTACTTCTTAGTGATTATTCTTTTATGTGTTTAATTACTGACAGAGATCATCTTGTGTGTGTACAAAAATATAAATGTTTTCCCCATTAGTAAGATGCATCACTCCTCAGTAACGTACTATTGTTTCTGATCACAAACTGTTTTGGAAGGAATACTTAATCAGCATTGTGTTCACATTCTGACTATTTTTTTGACAGACCCCATAGCAGTATACCAAGTTTTTGCATCATTTGACTTATTTTCAGTTTTGAGTTGGAAATTACTTCAGTTATTTGTTATGCTTCAAAAAGTACGTTAATATTTCTTTGCAAAACACTGCAGATTTATTGCATGAGTATGTTTGCAGCCTGCAAAATGGACTACAAGTTTGAGGGAAAAACTTGGATATCCTAAATATAGTGTGTCTGTTCTGTTGCATTTTAACTCCTGTACGAATTCTCTGCAGCCTCATTGTGCAGTATGTTTAAGTATCTCATGGAGTCTGGCAGCCCTGGTAGCGATAGGATTTTTCCTCAACAGAGCAATCAAGTAAGTTGTTTGAAGCTGGGGACAAGACAGGGTTACTGAACACATTGACTCTTGTGAGGGGAATAATTTACATGATGGTAATGGAAAAAAAGATGTTTAAAATATACTTAAGCTTGGGTACCTGAATCAGCAGGTTTTCGAATTCCCATACTTCCTTGTTAAATTCAGAGGAGAGGTGTCAGGGCAAAAAGACAGGGACAGTAGCTGTCGTTAGTATGCATGTTTGATGCTCAGTCCTGTGAACTTAAAAGGTATTTGGAATATTTTTGCTTTTACCTACGGTAATAAATAATAAATGCACCCAAAAAAAGCCCCTCTAGTTTCATTGAGATGTGGATACCTACACTGGGTAAGAAATAGTCCCTGAGCCCAGACAAGCTGTAAGCTCTGACATTCCAGGGTGTGATTTTTGATTCAGTACAGTTTCAAAAGCCTCAGTATCTTGGAAGATGAGTCAGTAATGAAAAAAACCACATTACTCCATCCACACAAATTCTGCTTTTGTAATTACATA
>WEIT01037649.1:344-34241 GCA_013389985.1 Dryoscopus gambensis | reverse complement strand
GGCCGCGGCCCCCATGGCCTCCGTGAGCCGCAGGGCCGCGCGGGTACACGGGGCAGCCGCCCCCGAGCGCTCCGGCCTTGTGGGGTCGGTCAGAGGTGGCGAACACGGAGCGGGGCAAAGTACAAGGGGGTGTGTGAGGCGCCGGTGCCCGACGCCGGCGCTCACCAGGAGAAGCGCCAGAGGAGGGCGAGACACCCTCCCAAAATGCCAGCTGAAGGATGGCGCACGCCCCTTTGTCCGGCGCTGCCCATCCCGGCACGTGTCGCTGAAGTGACACGGGTGACAACATGTCCCTCCCCACGCTCCGGGCTTGTCGGTGCCACCGCCCTCGGTTTGTCCAGCCAAACCACAAACCATAGCAGCACTCCATTCGCCCTCACTCGCCAAACAACAAAAAACCATAGATAACAAAACTCAGATGACATACAGATAACAAAAAACCTTCACAAAACCTACATAGTAAAATACTGTCATATGATGCGGCAAATAAAAGCAGTGGACAGGACGGATCAGTGGAAAAAACCCTTGAACATCACTATATTTCATATATTTTTAAAATATGTTGTATAACATATAGTAAAATGGCAGCAACATCACAACCAATGGATATAATTCAGCCTAAAAAAGACTTTATTTTTTCATAGCCAGTTGAATATTTGCCTAGTAATCATTGTTATAAATTGCATTTTTAGCAATCACTACTGTTTATGTTACTATTATTGCTTATTTCTGTTTATGTTACTATTTCTGTTACTATACTATATGTTAGGCGTAGTTTAACATACATTTGCTATTAACCACTTAGGAGGACCCAGACTAGTGCTGTGCTGCCTTTGTTATTTCGACGTCCTCTGTTGGATTCTTCTGAGTGTAGAAGTGCAAAGAAGGAGGGTAGGTGTTGCTTTTCTCTGTGTATACATCCAGGTGTGATGACAGGTGACAGACTTCTAAGTTTCCAAAGCTGATGAAAAGCCAGTGACTGGATGCTTTACTTCAGAACCCACCGGGATTAGATGGTTCTGAAAAGGTGAATAGGAAAACAGTCTGCACTGTGACTGGGGGGAAAACTTGGCATCCAGACTTGAACACCAGTCTTTTTACCCTTTATGTGCAGCTGTAACTGGAATATTGTGGCTGCAGAACAGTAATACTGCTATGAAATATTTATATTTGGGTGACTTGATCCTCCTGAAGCCTGTCTGTCAGGCAAAAGACCACATAAATCACAAGAAAGGGACATAAAAAGAAATAAAATTATAAAGCATTTCAGGTCATGAAAATTTAAAGTCATGGTTCGGGTGAGGTGACAGCTCTGTAGATCCTAAGCAAATTAACGTCTCTTCAAGGAAAGGACTTAGGGGATGGTGTAGCACTTCCCAGTAGTAAAAACATCCAGAATGTGTCAGAGACATATTTGGAATCTCAACAGCCTAAAGGCTGAGTAAACCCTGTTGGTGTCCTTATTTTGGCTGGAAAGTTTAATACACCCAAGCCCAGCCTTGGGGCTTGTCACGGCTCTCCGTGTTAGAAGCAATCCATGAGGTAGCAGAGTCCTGTTTTTTAAGCTGTCAGGCAGGGGAAAGGCTTTAGGGAGCATTCACACAAGTGTTCAGCCATCATCTGTAGGAGTAGCAGTAATCACAACCCAGGGCTGGACTCGGGGGAATTATTTAAGTTTTTTTAGTTGGCCCAGGTTCAGCCAGATGGGATTCTGTAGCTGCTTGTTCAGCGCTAAACCTCTTGTACATCTGAGTAAGAGATTCAGATTAGTACTTTTGGGTGTTTCTGACCACCAGGAAATGAAACATGGTAGAAAAATAACAACTCTCCAAGCATGTTTGTAAAATACAAGATTTTGTAGAAGCTCATTACCTGTTAATTTTTTTTCTGTTAGTGGCTTTGGCTTAAAAAAAGGCATTTTCTCTAATGCATAGCAATTCCATCTCGTGATCTGAAACTCTCCAACTTTTTCCATCACTAGTAATGATGAATTCTAATTACATCTTAGTTGACAGCTTTATTAAGGAGCAGCTGACTAGAACCCATTCCTGTCCTAAATAGGCATTTAGGCTTTGGAGGGGTGACAAGAAATAGAAAAGAGAGTTTTGTCAGTGAAAGGCAACACAGCTTGTTTATTTTCAGTATGTCCCTTAACTGTGAGAGGTTTCCCACCCCTGAACTCCCTCCTCCTGCTGCTGCTTTATATCTTCACATGTGCTTTGGTGTTTCATTTGCAAAGCTGAGCTGCACAGGACAAGGAGGCCCCTCTATTCTTGACGTGCATTGCCCTATCACCCCCCAAAAGTACTGAATGTTTTCCTCAGCATGCAGAATAGCAAGCATAGCTTGCCATACATCACTTTTCAAAACTGTTTATATAAATGCAGTATCTCTAATCCATCAGATTACAGAGATGCCAAGGTTTTATTCTGTTTTTATCACACTTTAAATAAATTTACCCTTGAAGGCATGTATGCCTGGACACATTGGCTGATTAAAGCTCAAGGAAACAGGAATATGTAGTTGAGCTTAGCAGCACTGAATGGCTAAGTTACTCCTTTACCCTTAGAAGTGTTACTATTACGTGTTAAGACTTTTTGGTTGAGCAAAACTACCATTCTGCCTACCACGGGCACCAAGGTTATGATTTTGCTGTCCTACATGGGATTGTGCTGCTATCTCAAACCAGTGCTGCAAATAGCATGTAGAGCTCCTGGAAGGAAACAAGTGCCTTAAACTAAGATAGTACTTACTAAATGCTTTTTCCATTTGTTCATTGTTAGGTCCTAAACAGTTGGTGTTTAGGGAAAAAAAGCAGTATTGAGGATTATTATTAGCTGCTTTTCATCCTGGAATTCAAGCAAAAAGATATTTTCAGTTAACTTGCCATAGACTTTCTTTTTTTAGGTACAAAACTACATTTAATATAACATGAATAAAAATAAGATTGCGATTCGTTTAGAACTGATCTTTTCTTCCTGCTGAACTCCTAATGGGATCTAGAGAAGAGTCTTCATGCATGTGTCTGTCAGTCTGTATTTGCTTTGGAAAAATTCAGGGAGTTGTAGATCATGAAGACTGAAGGGCACTAAGAGTGTTTTGGAACATTTTTTTTTCTTGGATACAAGTTCCCAGAGAGCAAATACAATTAAAAAGTCAGTAACTGAACTTACAGCTATCAATTTATAGCACCAGTAGATCTCTCCTGCATGCACTTCCAACTTCACTGATATTTGAGATTTAATTCCTTCATGATACTAGTGACACTGTGGTGAGAAATACAGAATTCTCATGTTGTGAGAATAATTCTGAATTTAAAGGCATTTCAATAGCCTTTCTGAAGTGTTGCACAACCACTGACTGTGTCAGTCCTTGTTCTAAGTCCTTTCCTAACTTGGGAAATCAAAAGGTTACATGGGGAGCCCATATTGCAGAGAGTGCCCCAGCCTTTCAGACTCAATAATTCTTAATTTTTTTCTAAGAAAAGCTAACTAATGCAAATTTTCTCCATTTTGTATGGATTTTTGATTTATTGTTATTATGAAAGCATTTCTAACCTTACCTATCTGCATTGTATGGGAGGAATGTGGATCTAAATTGCACTCAACATTTTTATAAATGTTCAGAAAAGCTGCACTGTAGGAGACATATTTGCCTATTTCATATATGGAGTTGGAATACAGTGAATTCATAATCCATTAGGAGATGCATTAGGAGATGCATTTTTATGATAGATAGATGCAGAAGTAGTGTCTAGTGTAATTCTCTTGGCAATTATCTGTTTCAGTATTCATAAAGTAAGTCCTATTTCTGCTTGACTACTAAATACAGTCTCCAAGTAATTTTAGGAAATGCTACTTTTAAATATATCCCCCATCACCAAACGGGGGAGGAACTGCAAATTTGTGAGCTGCCTTAAACTTTTCTCAAAGATGTTTTGATATATGGTGAAATAATCTATAAATGTTAATCATAAAGGGAAACAAGCAAGGACATCAGTAGAACTATATATGAAGCTAAACTACTTTTGAACAGGACGCAGTTATTTAAAGCACCAGTGTAGATGGATTTAAGGTTTAGAAACAACATGCACATGGTCATTCAGGAACTTAAAAACACCACACTGCTGAGAGCCTCAGTTACCATCCTTATTTAATTGCAAATTTAAATTCCTGGCATGATATTTTGCTCGAGCTCGCCCCACTCCCCTGTTTGGTTTTTTTTTCTCTAGATTTATGGCATTCACGATGGTGGCTCTGTGCTGGGAGCTGCCCATCTGCTTTCTCTTCTATCAAGTAGTCTCAGGCAGCGCGAGGCGGGAGGGGCACTACGTGGCCGCGGTGTACGAGCACGAGTCCATCCTGAGCCCCAGCCCGGCGGCGCTGGTGGAGCGGCGCTCGGCGCTGGAGCTCATGGGCAGGAACCTCGACATCTATGAGCAGCAAGTGCTGGCTGCTGCCAGGCAGGTACGGCCCAGCTCCAGGCGGCACTTGTGCGTGCCCTGGGTATATAGAGAGGAAGTGCTATTTGGAGATAATCTTTCACATTTGTGTTCCCAGGCAACTAAAGCCATGTTTATATACATAACTCTGGTCTGGGTTCTCAGACGATCTGACCAGAAAAAGAATCAGGCCGATTAGCATCCCGCCTGACTTGGGCTATTCCAAGCTTGGAAAAACGCGCCTATAGTTATTTAGTGTATGGAAATTAATTTTCTATTTTGGTCTGAATACCTGGCTCCTTTCTGTTTTCTTAAATGGAAGGGTTTCCTTGAAAGATTGTCTTACTGGCGGCTGTCTTGGGTTTGATTTTATTCCAGTGCTCTCAATGGAAATTCCTGGATGTTTCTAAAAACTAAGGAAGTCAAATGCTTTGGAAATTACTGTTCCGCCTTTAACAACTTTGTGGAACTAAAGTTTTCCATTCCTTTCTCCTACCCACCATGGAATGGTTCTCAGTCTAAATATATTTAGAGGCGGGAGACTAGTATTGCCAGCTGTTCTTACGCACAGCTCTCTTTCCTCTCCTCACAAGAAAACCCAAAGCTGATGCTAGTGACAGGAAGCAAGTGTTACTGGCCCTACACAGAGAAGAATTGACTGGCAATTTTCACAGATCTGTTGTTCTGTGATAGAATAATTACTGTTTTTATATAATTTGAAAACTTTTTTTTGGACAGGTTCAGATGACTGGGCAGAAGCATAATAGCAATTTTTATGCAACCCTGCACCCAAGACACATAAATTATCCCAAAGCTGTAGCATAGATGTTTGAGCTGACTTTTGAGAACTAATAGGAATTTGAGTGACTAGTGCTGTGTCTGATTTAAGAAGAATCCACCTCGTTTTCAGGAACAGTTCAGATCTCCCTGAACTTCAGGCAGAGCCTCTGGCATGGCTACATTTCTACCAGACTGTGCACTGCTTCCAGTGAAGAGCTGTTTCTGAAATCAACACTCCCAGTACCCTGTCCAACTCTATATACTTAAATTAACTAACCTTTGGCAAAGTGTATCTGCAAATAGCAGAATTCTGATAAAAAAATTCAGACAAGTTTTAACATCATCAGTCTTTAACCTGAAGGATGACATTCTCATGACTCCTGTGAAGGGAGAATACCTTTGGTAAGAAATTGGATGCAGTATGATCTTATTTGCATGCCCTTAAAATAATGTCAAATGCATTATTTTTCAACATAAAGGTATGTGTCTGGTTAAGTAAGTAGTTTTTTATGCACATAGTTACACACCTACTTCATAGTTACACCTACTATGAAGTCGAAGAAAAGACATCTTGAAGCTACATTATTGGCAGAACATAACTGGATTATCCTTAACTTTCTTTAGCTCTTTTTACCCATGAGATCCCCTCTTTTCCTTTGCTTTGCCTACAAAACATGTCTTTGTTTTACATACAGGGGGCACAGATAATTGTTTTTCCTGAAGATGGAATCCATGGCTTCAACTTCACCAGAAGCTCCATTTACCCGTACTTGGATTTCGTTCCTCATTCACACTCTGGGAAGTGGAATCCCTGCAGAGAGCCCTATTTGTTCAATGACACAGAGGTAAATGTAGGGGTGATGACTGCAGGGGTGGGATAACTGAATGCTGCATTTGTGCTCTAAGTGGGAAATAGCTCAGCTTGGTTTGCTTAGGGAAGTAAGCAAGAAGTTTAACAACTCCTAGTACCAGATTCTGTTTTCATGGATGTTCGGGCTCTGCCGGTTTCATTCTTAGCAGAGGAGGGTTTAGATCCATACATGCAAGGAAGTCAGTTGTGTGTGAACCATCTGGATTTGTCGTCTCCTCCTCCCCAGCCTCTGAAATGGTAATTACTCTCTTGTAAGATACGTTGTGTGTGATTTTAGTTTGAACAACATTGTTTTATATAAAACAACATAGTAGAATCTTCGCTTTTGGTGCATTCTCGTTACTTGGGTTCAATGACTTAATGACATCACAGCATTCTGACTCAGCAATCATCTGGCAAACGATCAGCACAAGTAACAGCACTTACCTGCTACAATGTAATTGAACTCACAGCTTGACATGGTTATGTAAGATGTGACCTGGGTTTTACAAAAATAGTATTGTCATTGACTGTTCTGGACCTGAACTGAAAATAACCGTCCTGTTATTAAAACTGTTAATTCTTATTAACATTACAGAACTCAATATAATGAAAGAAATCATGCATGTACCTACTAAGCAGAATTGGTGTACAAACATGAATTGCACTTGTAAACAACGATCTATTTTGGCCTATGAATCTTTGTTAGCAATGATCACGGCCAAGCAAGCAAGAACTTAGTTTGCCCTTCAGATGCTGTTTGGAGATTGCAGTCATGTCAATCTTCGGTACAGCACTCTGATATGGAAGAAATATCCCAGCACTACTGTGGTTTGCAACATTTTCTGTTTCTTTTCTGTAATATGCAAGGTCTATCCATTTCCATCTCTGCTTCTCTCAGTCGTAGCTAGTAATTGCTTTTTAAAAATTTATAGTAAAAACATCCAGGTGCAGATGATCATTATTAGACATTTGCTGTTCTGAAGGCACACACAGATCAGTTGTGCTGCCTTGGCAAAGTTTTCAGTTGACATACGGTGTTTTAAAGCCACTGGTGCTCCTACAAGTCACAAGTTTCTAAAAATTAACACCCTTGGAATAGATTTATTTACTTACTTCCTTCTGAGGAAATAAAACTTGGACAATTTTTTTCAGAGCTATTTTAAACTTAACATCTGAAATACCTTTCTGCCTACAAAGCTACTGGTTCGAGTAGCTTTTGTCATGAAATCATGAGCGCTTTTAAATTTTATGGACATGGTCAAATGTGTTCAATTTTGAGCACAGTTGAAAATATTAATTTGGGAAGTTTTAAGTAAAACTTACTCTCCCACATTCTGAAGCGCTCACATTTCTCCATGCTGTTTTCCAGGTTGTTCAGCGCCTGAGCTGCATGGCTCTGAAGAATAAGATATTCCTCGTGGCCAACTTAGGGACCAAGCAGCCGTGTGAGCGCACGGATCCTCGGTGCCCGGCGGACGGGAGGTACCAGTTCAACACCAACGTGGCGTTCGCCGCCGATGGAACGCTGCTGGCCACCTATCGCAAACACAACCTGTACTTCGAATACGCTTTTGACACCCCTCCAGAGCCAGACTATGCATTCTTTGACACTCCCTTTGCTGGCAAGTTTGGCATGTTCACTTGCTTCGATATACTGTTTTTTGAGCCTGCAGTGAACCTCATCAGACAATACAATTTGAAACAAATTGTTTATCCAACTGCCTGGATGAACCAGCTCCCGCTTTTGTCTGCTGTAGAATTTCAACAAGCTTTTGCAACAGCTTTCAACGTCAATATTTTAGCAGCCAACATCCACCACCCTACCTTGGGCATGACAGGGAGTGGCATATACACTCCAGTCAAATCATTCATCTACCACAACATGGAAAGTTATGGTGGCAAGCTCATAGTAGCAGAAATTCCTGTGATTACTACAGGTTATAAAACCAATTTAGAGGGTAATGTGCGATTTAGAGAAAACTTACATGACTCATGCAGAACTTTTATGAGCACCTCACTGGATGATGAAGTTTGCTTTAAGGAGCAAGAAGAGACTCCTGGCAGAGTATCTGAAAAAGGAAAGGAACAGTCACCTCCTTCCTTTAATGCAGAAATGATGTATGACAACTTCACTTTTGTTCCTGTATGGGGGGAAAAAGGAGAGCTCCAGGTTTGTGCCAATACCCTTTGCTGTTACTTAAACTACCAGAGAGCTGTTTTAACTGATGAATTATATGCTTTGGGAGTTTTTGATGGGCTCCATACGGTGCATGGCACATACTACGTCCAGGCCTGTGCCTTAGTGAAGTGTGGTGGTCTCAGCTTTAGCACTTGTGGACAGGAGGTCACAGATGCCACTGCTCTGATAGATTTCCAACTATGGGGAAATATGAGCACCCCTTACATCTTTCCTTTGCTGCTGACATCTGGTATTACCTTGGACTTTGCTGATCACATGGGCTGGAAGAACAACCACTATTTCCTAAGCAAAAATAGAACATCTTCTGGCCTCCTGACAGCTGCTCTCTATGGACGATGGTATGAAAAGGACTAGCACAGATACTCAACCGAGTCAGAAAACAACTGCCTGTATGATCAGAGTATGTATCTTAACAGAAATCATTGAACATCTATATTTCGTAGAGGTTCAGGTGTGTTTGTCCCATCAATGCCTGATTAGATCCCACATTTGAAATAATGGCTCTAAGTACAGTCTGTACCATGGTAGCTTATGTCCTGCCAGGAGTGAAAGAACTGCCTTGCAAAGATAAAGGCTTGTTGTGATCTGGTGAGATGTTTTATAACAGGAAAATAACACTTCTCCTTTCAACTGAATTTTTTCCTTTTAATTCAGTCCTTTCCTTTAATTCACTCCTTCAGCCAGGGGTCCTGGCTGGTAGGATGGAAATGAATGGAATGGAAAACTATTGCAAGGGAAAAAAAACAAAATAACCAAAAGAAAGGGAAGTAAGACACAAATATTGTGCATAACATGCACAAAACTATGTAGGTATACATACATGTAGCTTTTATGTGCTGAAGTTCTGATTTCTGGTTAGGGTGCCACGATTGGTTTTTTTTTTAGAGTCAAAAGCTCCCAGCTGAAATCATTACCATTGACTGGCCACTCGGGTACCCGTAATCCTGTTACACATTTAACTGATTGTTACAGTGTAAACATCTACAGATAGCTAATCTGGGGAACAGGATCTCAAATGACTGTGAAAACCTAGACTGCAGAAAGACACAATTGACAAGAAATTATGTTTAAAGGAAACATCAGCATTGAATATCAGTGGCCATATTATGTACTGTTTGAGTACTTTTAACTTTCCCTGTTTAAAAGAGAAGGAATTTTAAGACTCTTTTGAATTTAAGACATCTTACACACTGTTCATGAATGTATTCAAGAGGAGTAATGAAAAGCACATAAGAAGCTGTGGGACAGCAAGTTTTTTGCATCAATGCTTAATGTGCCAGATGGCAGGTTTGTGCTGCTGAGTAAAACACACAATTCTTTCCAGAGTAATAACAAGATTAAGTGCTATAGCTGTTCTACTGCGGTGGAGAAGTTGGGAAGAGAATATTCAAAGGTTATTAATTTGGGGTTGAATTCAGACAAGTTAATGTATTCTCAAGCATTATAATTTTATGGGGTCTTACTGGCTGTTATGACTTCATCTGGGTAATAGCTGTTGAGTAATGGAATAAACACAACTGTTCCTTTGGTGAGTCCTTGTGTTCCAGCTGCTCTGACTCTGAGGCTGAAAGGAGCAGTGCACAGGAGACAGGAGAGCTGTGAGTCTTTCTCTGTTTTGGTGGTCTGAGCTGGTTCACACTCAAACCACTACAGCTACAAGGATGAGTCCTGAGAGGTGCTCAATCAGCTCCTGCTTTGAATGAACTCACTTTCTGGTTTCAGAAAGCAAAACAACCAAAAAATTGCTGAATTCCCACCTTAGGGTTTCTTAGATATTTACACAGAATTAGTGTATAAGTATGGAAGATCTTGGGCTGTATCATACCCTCCTTCTCCAGTCTGTGTCACTGTGAGTCAGGCCCTCATCAAACAGCACTTTGATACAGCAGCACACCAGGTTTGCTTATCCTGCAGCATATACTGGACAGAAATGTGGAGAGGGGAATGTCTGTATCTCATTAGGCATAAACGTGCTGCTATAAAAGTAGACCATTCCACCACAGGGTTATTAAAGATCATTAATTTTTTGGCACCCATACTGTATTCTTGCTGAATGCTGCACAATTCCAGGACGTGCAGGGTAGAACAGAAAAGCATTTGCAGAGCTTGTTGATGCTTCTGCTTCTAGTACCACATGAGCAAGTCTGAAACAATGGAACAATGAACAACTGAAGATTTCAGCTCTCAGGACCCTCCACTTCAGAGGCTGAAAAACATGTAGCGCCATGCACTAAAATATTTTTTGGGATTTAGTTCCAAAGCAGACCATTATCACAGTAAGTTAGACTAAACAAATAAATAGCATTACACATATTTGCTATGCTTAAGGAAAGAAGAAGTATTTATCTTTGAACTACTTCCAAAATGTGTCCCAAAGAGCTATCCTAACTCTGGGTATGTTAAAATTGTTAGAACAAGACCTTCTAGCCCTACAGGAGTTTGCATGAGGCACATTCCTCTGTCTCCTCCCTGAGAAGAGCAGCCATTAAGTATTAGAGTGTGTTCTCATACCTTGTTCCCTCTCCCAAAACAGCCACCTGTAGCAAAGAGACACTGGGAAAGGTTGAACAGGCAGTACTAGACACGAAGGATTAGCAGGAAGTATCTACTCCCCGCTCCCACCCTGACCTTTGAGTAACAACAGCTGTGTCTGTCTGACGCGGGGTGACCAGCAGCAACCTACGGTACCACCACACATCCGTGGGTGCTGGCAGTGTGCGCTGGAGCAGCGGTCCCAGCACTGCCCTGTCCCCAAACAACCCTGCAGGCTTGTGAGTGGAGCTCCTTACCACGTACTGAGAAGCTGTGAGAAGCCTTCAGCAAGGCCAGTGTTCACACTGGCAACATACTGTAATGCAGCCCATCATCTAATGGATATGAACAGATTTATTAAAGCTTCCCGAGCCATTCCTGTCTGAGAGTGGAACAAAACCAAACCAGGACACAAGGATTTTTGAGACAGAGGAAGTAGAGCTGAAATCTAGAGCAGCTTTAAACCACTCAGTCTGTGGACCAAAGTGAAATCAGGATTTGGGAATTTGTACTGACCCTAAAGAAATTTCCTCTCTAGGACAGCAGGGGATGGTGTCATTAAAGGGCCTTGACACTGGGAAATGGAAAGACAACTATAGGAACTGTCTGTCCAGGTAGGGGTAACAGCACATGAGTCAGAGGGGTTGGGAGGTTCCTCATAAGGGATAGGATCTGCTCCTTCTGGATTCACAGTGATTTTTCCAGGTGGATGCTGGGATACTCTCCTTACAGGGAGAGAAACACCAGAAAGCACATCAAAGGAACAGCTGGAAAACAGAACCTTGGAGTTAAGCTGTCAAGAGGCATTGGAAGAGGCTGAGGTGACACAGTCTGTTCAGACCAGAGACCTTCACAATGCCCAACTGGGCATAAGCTCCTTTAGGCAGCTCTCAGCCAGTGAAATGAAAACCCCAAATAGTCACAGGCCGAACTGAGTTATCACTCCATCAAGTTTTTAATAGTCAGTAACAATGCAAATACTTGAGAGTCACTGTGCTTTCCTTCCTCCCTGCCCTGGGAGAGCGAGTGTGGGCAACGCAGGTCAGAAATCAGAGACAACAGTGGGACCCACAGCAAATGAAACAAACTCTTGGTAGAAGACATTAGAAAAGTTGAATTCATTAAGACTTTAATAGATTAGGAAGATTTTTAAGGTTTTAAGAAAATTATGCAGATAGCTTGAGTAACAAAGTTTGGCAAGGGACAGAAAATACATGACAGGATACATGAATCACTAGATTTGCTTTAGAACTAGTCAAGCTATCTAATCCATTCTTTTCACATAGAACACCTGAGATGTCAGACTTATGTCAGATCCCAGGTACACTGAGAAGAAAACCTGCATGTCTTTGACAAGGCTTCAAAGCAGGTTTTGTTTTGTTCTGTTGTGAATGTGAATAGTGAGAGTTCTGACTGCATCTATTGCAATTTTAATTTAAAAAAAACAAAGATTGTAAGGTGTTTTCTTTCTCTTTAAATATTTAGTGACACCATCAATGTGAAGACAGTGTGAAGGGCTCTTTAGTTTCTCTATTATTCAATTATGTTTACAGTTACATGGGGAAAAACTGCAAGATCTCTTTCCCAACCTCAGCTTGAAAATTGCCAAAATGTAGGATGGAATGGAGGCAGCTAAATTTATCCTAATATAAAATAATACACAACACACCAGGGAAGCATGGATAATTTAAATACTGCTTTATTTGAAGACAAATAGCGTGCTAAAGAGACTGGGATACCAGGTTCGAAAGAGTTGCAAGAAATCTTCAAGTCCTGCAAGCAGGGACAGTCGTCTTTCCCTGTCAGGAAAGTTCAGTTGTGAGATGAGCTGTCGAATTTGAAAATTTTCATCACGTTTGTAACTAATCTTCCCCAGGTTAAGGAATCCAAAACACTCTTGTGATCTTGCTGGGCTCTAGATGGCTGAACAACTGAACAAAATGCTCTTTCCAAGGCTGCCATTTCAGACCGTGTTTCTCTCAGTAGGTCTAAGAGGGAGCACAGATCAGACTGGGGGCCTGGGTGACATTCACAGTGCCCAGCCAGGCATTTCTTTCTCCTTTTAAGCAGTAAAATGAAGAGATTTTGTGATAAGGCTTACAGATTCTCATAAATACAATAACAGGATAGTTTCTTAGAACAGCCAGTTATTTCATTGTTTAAAATCAATGCACAGTGATACCTTTGCCCTTAACATTTGAAAACATATGGATACTACCATGAGAGAAAAAGCAAAAAGCCAATGCTATCAGCTAACAAAGAGGCCGGTGCTGTGTCTCTTCTCATTTCATAGAGTCTGATTGGAAAGAGCCCACAAAGATCATTGAAGTCCAACTCCTGGCCTTGCACATGATCACCCCAAGAGTCACACCACATTCCCAAGAGCATTTAATGCCTCAGGTTTCAGTCTGTACAGTTTGGAGCCCCATGTTTTATAAATTCCTATCTTGTCCAATGCAGAGTCACAGATACACATTTATATAGAAAAATGTTTTTCATGCCAATCAGAATTCTTCTCCAACTGTCCTGCCAGCTTCTGCAGCATATTAAAGAGGATTATAAGGAAATCATCACAAATCACTGCGATTACTGCAAGAGGCAATAACTACCAATCTTGGATTTAAGGATTTGTATGAATTGGCTTGACCAACTTTAAGAATTTAAATACTTACTTTTTCGTGATATTAACGTCAATTTTGCCAAGTTTAAATTCAGAACTACAGAAGTTCTGTTAGAAATTTAAACTACTTATTAAGAGATTAATAAAGGCCCTTCTGTCCAACGTTTAGTTAGTCTGATTCCAACAGGACTGGATTATCAGAAATTACTGTCAGCGGGAATCAATGCTTTTTAACCAAAAATCATTTCTTTTGTGGATACAAACCGTCAGCAGAGGCCCAGAGCAAAGTTGTGGGAGATGAGGAGGGTCCTCCTGCTGCTCCTGCAGCTGTAGCCAGGAAGGTCCATGGAGCTCCCTCGCCCGCCCTGGGGTACACGGAGCCCAAGAGCATGACCTCCAGTTCTCCAGAACTGCTGTTTCCATAAACACTTACCCTTCTTATTTAGGTTTCAGTTTTTTAAGACGTGAACTTCACTGATCCAAACATGGAATTGAATAGTATGGGCTCCCTGCAGACATCTTGGAGTGTTAAAAATGTTCCCTGATTGTGACAAACTTCTCAGAAGTAAATGCTAGCCAGTTTTTTGGGCAGTATTCACTGTCACTTCCCATCTTTGTACACACTGATCCTCTCACCCAGTCATTGCAGGATCAACAACAGAAAGGTCACCACACTTATTTTTTTGCAAAAGAGAAGCTGAGTTACCCAAACACTTGTGCTATCCCCAACCAACTGCATTTAATGAACCTCCTCTTACTTTTTTTGTATAGTAGATAAAAATAGAGCATGTTGTTCTGGATTACTACAGCAGTTTGTTGTCTTTAAATGGGTACAGTCTGGGCAAGACAGGAAGGCTAATTCCTCTCAAAACCAAAATTAATTGGCTTAGAGAATCTGTAAACATTATCTCATGCTCCTTTTTAGTCATCTTCCCTACCATTAGGTAACAGCTTTGGGATCTTTAGTGCTCCTTTTAGGATCTGTGTAGATGTTAAAAAGTGCAAAACTTTGAAGTATTAATTTTTAATGTTTTGACTTCTTTTTCAACCAGACATTTGTTAATTCTCTAGCCTGGTAGCCAAAACCACAATATAGACAAGTCAGAATTTTAAACAAAATAAATGATCAGAAAAAAACCCCAAACCAATCTAAGTTTAAAAAGTGCCTATAATAAAGCTCTGACTGTTCCACATATATTTATACAACTATTTTGGAGACACCTAAGCATGGGAAGGTGATAAAAAGTTACAGGAAGAAATACAAAGCAGGACACAGAAGTCAAGATTTTATACGGAATTACAAGAAAAATCTCCTCGATTGCAGTAGGGTCACTCTTAGGGGGAGACAGACTCATTCTTCATCTTATCAGCATCCAGCATTTACTGCAACATGACACTCTAAATGTAACAGCTCGACCTATGAGGTTAATACTGACTTGGCATTTTCTCCTGCAGAACATTTATCCTGAGAACAGAAACCCATAAAACATCCCAGAAGTCAGAGTACACAGAAAACTGAGCAGAGCCAGCTGTCCTCATTCCTTAAGTCCATATGATTATTTTTTTCCCCCTGGACAAAAAGGGTTTTTTTGATTCTAACATACCGCTTCAGTAGTCCTGCCAAGGCTCACTGCTCTGCCTTGGTGAAAGTCCAAGAGATTGTTTGGATGAAGGCTGTCAGAATAACTGTGCAATATTCATCTGCAGAAAATCAGGAGGATTTCTTTTAGAAAAATGGAGGTTCCAACATAATTTTCTGGAAATGAACAGGCCTCCAACTGAGGTGCAAACATTTTTTTTTTTTAAATCCCCACCAGGCACCATCATCATTTTCTGCTTTTCAGAAACCAGGAACCTGCTGTTCCTTGACCTCTCATTAAGGAAGTGGTCTCTGAGCACAGCAGCATGGTCTTCAAACAAATCATGTTCCATTTTTGGAATTAGACCATATTATAGTAATAGGCTCAATTATCACTTACAAGGCATAATTACTGTCCTACCCATACTGCCAGGTAGTAATAGAGTTTTGGGGTTTTTTTAAACCCCAAAATGCATGCAAATTGCAATGTACAGGCTCACTGAATAAACTGCAATGATGAGATAGATGAGATATACAAATCATGTAACTCTAAGTGGACTTGAGAATTCCTAATTTGAAAAGACAGATACTTAACTCAAAAAAGTTAAAAAAAACTGAACTTAAAAGAATGCAATTTAATGCAGTGAGAAACTTTTCTTCCTCAAGAGGTGAGTAGCAGTGAAATAAAAGAAAGGCACAATTTCTGACTGACATAAGGAAAGAAACACGTTCAACAGCAATGTTTTCTGCATGTCCCTGTGTTCCATACCCAGATCTTCAACTTTCAAACAAACCAATGCCATCCGAGCTTTTCCTCCTCTGTCACCTAGGCACACAGTGGACATGAACAGCTCAGTCTCTACTGCACTGCAATTTTTCCAGTATATCAGGAGTGTCCCCTGCTATAATCTCTGCCCTGTGGCCACACACACCACACAGAGGTAACAGGTCATCTCGAAGTCAGACAGAGGTCAGCAGAGATAATAAAGGCCTAATAATACCATCCTTTCACAGTGCTTTTGAACCAGCATCAGACAGTTTCATGAACAGAAACATGCAGCTGTTACCTTTTAAATAACAGACACACCACGTGGTGTTCTCATCAGGTTTCCACAAGCATTTGAGGAAAAAATGGGTCCATGTTGCTTCAGCCTTTGAATTTACACAGTGGCAGTAAATCCCTGGACAGGACAGCGTGGATCTTTTGAGTGCTGCCTGTGTGCCCGGCTGAGGCACGAACATCACTCCCATAGAGACATGCACGTGAGAGATTCGGAGGGAAGACAGCACAGAAATCATGATCTCCCTGAAGTTCTCTAACTCTGCTCACAGATAAACAATGAACACAGGCACAAATGGTTAAGAAAGCAATATTTATAAGGAAGCCTAAAGGAATAATGAAGTAATGTAACATTTAAAATTACTTTAAGAAGCTCACCTTCACTTTAGAATTAAAACACTGGCAAAGCCTTCATGAAGATTTTATAGATTCCAACAGTTCGACAAGGGACTTTGTCATTAATTCTTAGTACATACAGATAAATTATTCATTAGTAGAACTCACATTTGGGTTTTATTATACTCTGTAAAATATACAGGAATCTTGAAGTACTGAAAGAGTGCAGGTAAATACAGTATTCAATCAGTCGCTATTTCTATGTACATGCTCATTAATTCTTCAAAAACCCCAAAAATTATCAAATAGATCAAAATATTGTCCCATGTTTCCACATTATGTTCAGAAAAGCAGCTGTTAATTTACAATATCAAAGATTTCCAGTTTCAAAATACAAAAAAAGGATAAAAATGAAATTGGAATCAGTTTGTAGTAATTTATTTGTACTTTGCCAGGACATGCAAGGATTCCTTGCATGTACATGAACAAACTCACTTGAAAAGTAACAGTTATAGTTAAAGCAGAACCAAATAAAGTAAATTCATATTTAACAGACAAAGCTGCAGCTTACTTATGTCAGTTTTTCATTCTTCAGGCAATTAAAAAAACCACAGTAGTCTGTTGTAAATTAAAAAAAAATATTTGGGCAAGTCTGAACTACATTACAGGGACCTGTTTCTGCTGTTTATTTTCTAAATGGAGCACAACAAAGATACACAGCTCTTCCCACAGACCAGACACTGTACTTTTTTCTCTAATAGGGAAATATACTTTTAAGTTCACCTCCCCTCCTCCCTCCCCCCTTCATAAATCTGGGATTAAAAAAAAAAAAGGTGACAGTGATATACAATTTTAATCTTACATACAAATTTATGACGTGAGGAAGTAGATAAATTACTGAAAAAAACTTTCAGTCACAACAGGGTTATCAAGACATTTCAATTAAATTTTTTATGCAGTTTCATAGTTTCCAAGTTACTTGTGTATTTTTAAATAAAGAAAAATTCAATCCAAAACCCGAAAGTTAAAAAAAAATCTGTAACTGTGCAACAATTACTTCTTCCCTCCCACACTCCCACCCCTTCCTTCTCTTGTTTATTACACTGTACATTTTTCACCCTGACTTCACCTTGTTAGCTGGTTTAATTTTAGTATTATAAAAGTATGACAGATAATTTTACCTAAAAGAAAAAGAAAATAAAACTTAAAAGCACATCTGCTTTCTTTCATGGTACATTTAATAGTGTCGGAAGGCTTTCAGATGATTAAAAAAAAAAAAATTCAACATTTAAACCCAAATCTAGACTTCTTTTCCAGAAGTAATTAAGGTTTGGTTGAAATAACTTCTCAAATAATCTATTCCAGTTTTCACAAAAACGTATTTAATTAAAAAAAATCTTTAAGTTATTTGGTCCTTTGGCAATTTGCAGCACAAACAATGCCTACTGTACCAAACTCATTTATTGCCTTCAAAATGGTTTTACTGAGCGTATTTGAATCTAGCATCCTTTGTCTTGTACAATAGTGTTGTTCATTTACACCAAATTGCGTGCCCAGTCTGCAGGAATTACTCCCGGCACCAGAAACAGAATGGTAGAATACAGTTAAATAAAACAGTTTTGACATTCTTTATTTTTTTCTTTGCCATGGATTCCAAGTACTTATTCAAGACTTTATGCTTCTTCTGCAAAATATGCTCTTAAAAATCTTCCTAGAGTCTCACAGATTTTTTTTTATATGCAACCACAATAAAAAACATCTTCTCAAAGGTGTGTCCTCTTTCTGTATTCAAACAGCAACAGCTTTCCGATAGCACAAGTCTGACCTTCCAGCGTGAGGGTTCATTCAGACCTACAAAAAGTATCTTCTAATAGGTCTCAGAATCTGAGTCATTGAGCTCGTCTTCTTCTGTGTAGGGGTAGCCACCTTCCCTGCCAATGTTGTTGAAAGTACAGTAGGAGCTGTGGTCACTCCTCATGATTGGCAAGGAATCGAAGGTGACAGTTTTAGAGGTGTTGGTGTAATGATTAATGGCATTGAAGGTGAGGGAGGGCAATGTGCTGCTCGATGAAACAGGCATCATGGTGGCCAGGATGAGAGCCAGGCAATCGGCCACGTCCTTGTTGGGCGTGCAGGCCAATGCTGGCGTGTAACCTAGAAATCAAGAGAAAACAAAACCTTCATTTAAAATAAAGACACTGTACAAGTTTCTCCAAGTTCACACAATCTTTCAGCTGCAAAAGTATTTTACATTGCTTAGTTCCACACTGTTTAAAAAAAATTTTAAAATGAAATAAATGCATTATCAATTAGTATTTTTAAACTTCTGGTTACAAAAACAATCTTGAAATTAATGGGCTTTGCAAAAAAGATGTAATTGTTTTGTTAAGCACAGCCAAACACTCCAGGCCCGTGAGAAAAGCCCAGATCTGAAAATGGTGAGGAAGTCACTTGGCTGAGCAGACAATTAACAGCAGCCAACAGTGATAGGTGATGGTATTCACTGAAGAGCTACTGCGGAAACTACAGCTCAAATGTTTCTTCATCCAGAGGCTCCACCACAGCTGTTCATCACAGTTACTTTAATAACACTGTGCTACCTCAGTAACAAGCTGGCTAAAGGATCAGGGCCAGTTAATTGAAAAGGCAGAGTATAATGTTTAATTAACCTATACTTCATTACGATAGTCAATAATATAAATTATAAAGCCTAACTTTAATTTGCAGCATATTAATCAAGAAATCCAGAGAAGTTTGAGGAAACGCCAGCTGGGTTAGCAGGCTAGGACATGCAGGAACACCTCTTGGTTGCCCAACTGGTCCAACCAAACTTCTGCCACTGCACTGCTGCTGTGACAACCCCCAAATGCAGGAGGTGTCGGGCGGTGGAATGATTTGCAGTCAGGTCATGTAGCTGTGACATGTCTTCTGGGTTTCTGTGGCTCTAATAATCCTCCAACATTGTTCCTTCTGCAGCTTCCCCTTCTCTGTGTACTTGCCTCTACTCATTCAATGTCAAGAAAAATGCTTCAAATTCTCCTCAGCAGAGATCTGTGCATTGCTCCTGTCTCAGGCTTAAGCATTCGCATGGAGCCTGAGGGTGAGTTCTGGCACAGGTCTCAGTGCATCTACAGCACCAAGGGACTGCACTTGGTGGTGCCACTGGCAGCTCTAATAGCAGGGCAGTCTCCTAAGTACAACCACAGATCACAGCTAATTCTGCTGCCAAGAGCAGGACAAGTTCCCCCTCCCTGGCTCCACCCGGCAGTGTTGGCCCAGGTCACCCTGCAGCATCTCTCACTGTGTGGGACAGAAATGCCAATAAGCTCAATAGGAAGACTCATATTCAGGTACATTTGGGAGTCTGAAGTCCCGCACTATCCCCAGTCCACAACTTAAAGGTGTACAACATCCAAGTAAAAAGTACATGAGTAATTTTAAATAATAGATGGCTTTAACGCAAAGTGCATGATAGACTTCTATCCAGGCCTTAGGAAGGCAGGGAAAACAAGGCAATGCTCATTCTACCAGCAAGTGTTTCAACTACCAAGGAATCATCTTTATTGTAGAAGTAGGTCCAGATCAAGTTTTAGGATAGAGCTCAGGAGCAGTTACTGTATTGTACAATTGCACATAAGTATTAAACCAGTAAGCACACTATGGAAAATAACTGTAGCTAGAAATTAGGAAAACAGCAAGCAGGGGACAGTCTTGCAGTTGAACTATTATTTGCTCAGGACAGACCTTGTGCTTGATGCTTTGAACAGAGCAAGACAAGAGTCCCTGCCCAAGGGAGCACACAATCCAAGGAAACACAGATAATTCAAGCACAGAACGCACCAGCTGACCATGCGATAGGGCCGTACAGAAGTGCAGCGCAGCAGATGTTTTCATTGTTAGTAAGGTACCACAGCACTTAAACAGCTCAGAGTTAACAGTGACAGTCTGCAGAAGAGATACATTTTGAGAGGATTCAGAAGCAAGGGCCAGAGCTCGCCACACCTGGATCATGACTGCATTTCAGGCATGTAAGGCAGAACAGAAGGCTCAGAACTGATACTCAGAGGCACACCATTTAATATCTACAGTTGCTGGAGGTTGTATGAAGGTAAGATGACACACAAAGTAAGTTTATTCAAGCTGGTCATATTCAACACCATTCCTTTCACTAACTGACTTGAAAAAAGCTCAAAGAAGAAAACAAGCAAGGCATCTGCTATTTTTAAGGAGTTTGTTCATTTGTTTGTTTGCTCCCTTCCCCCCTCCCCCTTTTAAAGACTTCTAGGGTCTTGAATACTCATGTTCCTTCTGGAACAGAGCAACCCAGCTCATCATGAAACAGGTCAATGTAAGGATTAAACAAAATATGTGCTTCTGTTAAAAGTTCTCTGTTCTCTAAAAACTGTGTTTATAATTAATATACATATTATAATTAATATGTTTATAATTATATATATTAATATATATACAAGATAATTGTTGGTCTCGAGCTCCTGGCTTCCATGAGCAGGAATGAAATATCACAGTTTTATACTTGCCTTAGACACAGCAAGATGAAGTAACTGCTTACACCACGCAAGATTGACATTGTGTCCTCCACCACACTAACTTATATTAACTCCACTATATCAATTCAAATTTATAAGAATAAATTGTAATTTTATGTCACTTAACTGCAGAGTGATAATTCATAAGTCACAGAAAGAACAGATATAAATACTTTATATTTCCTTTGAAGATGATGTTGGTAAATGAACTGACTCCACTGAAGTGCTCTTACTCAGCTCTCCTGTAATGGTCCCTACAATATGCACTTGTACCTGCATAAGCCTTCATACAACAATAACAATAAAATATTTACTATCATCATTTGTAGATGGGGCAGTAGAAGCAGAGTGAGGTGGGGCAGCCTCCTTGCACAACAAAAACCAGAGTCTGTGTGATGGACACTGACTTAAGGCTGCGGCTCCCGCTGCCCAAATGCAGAGCTGCTCCCTCCCCTGGGGCCTCAAAGTTTCCAGGAAAATCAGAGGGTTGTTAACGTGGTCAGGGCAATGAGAGTTCTCAGGATCAATTGAATGAAGTGTTAATGCTGGGAAAGAGATGAGAATCTGAGGCACAATTCATCTTGTAAGCACTTACAGAAAAATTCCTTCCAGAAAACTGGACATCTCTAATATAAACTAAAATACAATTAAATAGTCAGGAAAAAAACCACTACAAAACAAACAAACAAACAAAATTTAAAAAGTTGGTTGAGCGACAAAATATAACTTCATATGGTGTCAAATGAAAGAAAAAGCCAGTAATTTCTTTTAAGACAGGCAAATTTACATTAATAATGTCCAATTCAACAGAATTTTTGCAGATGAAGGTGATGGCAGTTTCATCATGACTGGTGTGGAAACATGGGAAAGGAACTGAAATGTGAGTAAGAACTGATACAGAACTGAGAATGAACCCTCAACACCACTGCTTTTGGGAAGTATACTGGACAGTTACTTCACTGTTTCAGCTGCACTTAATCTTTTCAGAACCAAGAGGATTAAATATTTTCCACTGACATTAGCTGTTAAATAAATGTGATCTCACCACATTAAGAGATGCTCTATAACAAAAACAGTGTGACTTCAAATCTAGAGTTTTAAAACTCTTATAAATTATTTGCAAACTGAAATGAGGTAACTGGAGTGATGCTGGTTTTTTCCAAAGCTCATGTTTTTCAATAACAATCTATAGCTCAGATAGAACAGCAGAAGACCCAGTTTATACAGCTATAGATACAAATAGAGACTGCTTGCAAAAAGTCAGTGTAGCTTTTACAGAAAGGGACAAATTCAAAGACAAAAAGTGGATCATCACTCCATGAGGCTCTGCTGGTTACATGTTCCATATATCAAGTCATGCTTCCACGTAAAACACTAAAACTTTCTAAAAATAAAACTAAACTCCCCTATCATCTAATTCTGTATGAAATGCCGATCATGTATGGCAGATCACTGAACTTATCTGGACTATGCTAAAGTAAGATCAGTGTTGTGATGCAAAATATTCCACTGCCTATTTTTTCAGTCAGAAAAATAATTCATTGTGAATATTCTCAAGGCTGCTTAAAATTTTATAAACAAAGCAATTGCTATTAGAAAGAACCACAGACAGTGAGGAAAAATATTAGATAGCGCTCGGAGTTACTTTAAAATTTAAAATATGAGCAGAATTAAAAAGATTGTTAGATCCTTAGGCTGCCAGGGTTCTTTGACACGAATGTGTCTCCTAATGTTTTCCTTTGTTATGTCAAAGATCCATCCTAGCGAGGGGCTGCCTATGAGAAGCCCACAAAAATGCAAATATATCCAGTCAGCATACATGTGATTAGAAACAAAAGTAAAAAAGATCTATTTTCCAATCTTTTCATTTTAGGTAATTTCTTTTAGCACTTACTCTTGTGCCGTATTTTAGGCAAGGAATGATCTTTAAGTCACCCATGTCACTTCAAGCAGTGTAATTTGAGAAACACACAGAGAAAGTCACAGTGAACGTTAGGAGAGGAAAAACTTTCCAAACTGGAAACATAATTAGAATTATTAATTAGGCACATCACTTTTGGAATTAAAAACCAACACAACAAACCCAAACAAACAAAGCCAAAAAGCAAACAATCCAAGACCATTCCCTCACCCCTCCCCAAATCCCTGCTACTGCTTTCATGGCTCATAAGAGATGGAGCCTTACACTTTTAAAAGCACAGCTTCTGAGGACCACAGATGTCTTACATGAAAATATGCAAATTGGTCAGTAAATCTAATTTTCTTTTGTTCTTACAAGGTGCAGGATTTATTCTCATGATAAAGCAGTTACTTCTTCTTACATCTTTGTGCCAAAAAACTCTGAAGAGCCAGAAGCTTGAGAACAGTAACTGAGAGCTGTAAATCATACTAGCTTTTAAAAGCTAACACTGATACACCTACTGTGACAAAATGAATAGCAATTCAATCTAGGTTCTTAACAGCTGAAAGTTATATTTCACCTTGAGCATTATGTTTTTCTGACCATTTTTGGTATGCCAAAGCTAGTGCATTTATAGGTGCATCATAAAACTACTTTTATAGTGCATCATAAAACTACAAATGCAAACCAAACATTTCTGTGCCGTGACCTGCATCGTTCTGAAAGTTTTCACTCTCCCTACACTTCTGCTGCACTGCTAAAATGGTCCACCACCAAAGCATTTTTTTCTGTGAGGGCAACCTACTGCAAGGCTCATCTGAAGTTTCCACAGTTACTGCTTTTCAGGGAGTTGAGTTTAGAACCACAGTTCCTTACAGGGAAACAAAGTTAGATTTTTCTTACCATTTTCATCTACAGCAAGTACACTTGCTCCCTTCCCTAAAAGCTCTTGAACTACAACCGTTAGTCCATTTCGAGCAGCAACATGCAGAGGTCTGTGAAGACAAGCAAACTCATATATAAACCTCAGAACAAGTCATTAAGTAAGATAGGTAGCTTGCATCTAGTTAAATGTAATACTTATATTTCTACGTTATTTACACATTATATAAATATTGTAGATGTAATAACTAAGGCGGGAAACTCAGCAAATCTCTTTCCTTATTGCAAAGACACTCTATAATAGCAATTGTGAACTTTATTCTTTCCATGGCAGCACACAGTGAGGAAGCAGCTGCTAGTAAAGATGTGCCTGCTTATGGACTTTATCATGTTAAAAAGTCAGAAACATTTGGCACCCTACTGTTGATAAATCCCCCACTCAACTGAGGTAACAGATACCGTCACATCTGAGAGATACTGCATATCACTGCCATCAGTCACTGGAGCTCTAACTGCAGAATGGCAGTCGTTTGCTACTGCATGTAAATGTTCTTATGAGATGCAGATGCACTTCATCAATCTGCCGTCTAGAAACCACTCTATTCCATTGTGATTGGAGATGAAAAAATAATTCACAGTATAATGCACGAAGCAAGAAAAGCAGATTACTTTTCAAAACCTCAAACTATTGACCATAAATCAATTTTGTGTTGACTTGCTCTATAAAGGAAAGTGTAGATTTATCTCAAATATTCAATTATATCTTTTTCAAATGCAACAGTTTTTCAAAATTGGTTCCCACTGGCTTAAATAAAACCTTACCATCACTCAGCAGGAAACAATAACAGTTTACTTCCCTTCTGCTTTACATTGCTCTTCATTCATTCTAAGATTCCTAAAGTTGCTTGAATTAACTGTAAACTATATTTTGAGTTGGAAACAAATGCCTTACTTAGGTATCAGAAATGCAAAATATACAAACAGGAGCAGCTGTACCTATGGTGCTTACATTAAAGTATTAAAAATTCAAGAACTACCACACCCCACAGCTATACTGAAAAGTGTACTGTAATTAAAATAATTTTAATATCGAGACCAACAACTTTAATGCTTATCTTGTGACAAGGAAGGACTTTGTTTAAGCTGTTCAGAAAGTCAATTTAATTATTAAGCATTTGCTAAAGCAGTAATATTTTAAACAACGGTTAAAACCTTGCCATTTATATAAACACTTCATGGAGGTGCAAATGTGTACCTATTTCATCTCACGACATTTCTTGATCAGACTATTTGAGCCAAGACACATGGGTGGAATTACATGAGCCTGTGGTAGCATACTTTCCCATATCTCTTCCCATCTCATTTTTGCTTTTCCTTCTTTCAAGACATCCTTGCTTCAAGCCAGAAAGGAGGCAATCAATCCTTTCCTACTTTCTGGTTATTTCATGCTGCCTGAGGTGCACCATGGTGAGCAGCAAAAGCAAAGGAAGAATTCTTACTATTTTAACTCCTTAATTCAAGCAGATCTGGGGGAATACTTGGAAGCACTGTAAGAGTTTGAATCTGGCAAGATTCCAGAAGGGATATAAGGCCAGAAGAATATGTGAATTGCTTACAAGTTCCAGTGTAAGGGTTTTTCGGTTTTTTCTTTTTCCTAAATGGTCTGTGATTGTATTACTAAAGCAGTATAATAATTCATGTGCATAACTCAGCTACACAGAGTATGTCAAGTATTGTCTGTAACACAAATGCATTCTCTAAAAGGAAAAAATGCAGAAGAGTCATTTTAGTAACCCATCCTGATTGGTATGACATACCATACATTTCTAAGGTTTCCTCCTCATTTGGGCTAACCAAGTAGGTTTAATTCTACTTGAGAGAAGATCTTCAGGAAGGTTTAAGAATAGTGTATTCTCCACAATATTTAATAGAAAATAATGTTTCATCCTTGAAACATGAAACAGAAAGCATGCTGAAGAATGAAAGCACACTTCAGGCAGATTTTTTTTTTAAGTAGCTATCTTTGAAGACCAAGTCTTAGTTTGCCTCAAGTTGTTAAATGAAGTGATTTTTAATTGAAAAGTTGGATAATTTTTAAAATAGAAAAATCTCCGTTTACAGGTAATCTCAGTGGACTGCAGTAACACAGGAATCACAATAATTTAAGTTTTACTTATCATCCCATTCACCCACTAGAAAAAAAGATATCTAGAGCTTTAAACAGGAGCAAAACACTGTTTCAGTTCCAAGTTGGTTCAACTGTTGGTACCTATTAACAATGAATTTGAAAAAAATTCAGAAAAATATTCCTCTTTATGAGCAAGATACACACCAAGACCTCATCTTTCAAACACCCTCACTGCTGATACGTACGTTTGCAAGGCTGCATTGGTGGCGTTGATGAGGTTTCTATCCGTAATCTTCTCCAGTATTAACAAGGCACTAGTTTCATGACCCTTAACACAGAACAAACATCTGTCACACAACAAATATTCTTCACAAATTGCCCTGAGTGTCTTTTCAAAGTAACAGTACTTTCAAACAGTGCTTGAACAACACAAAGCTCAGCACTGATAAGTCAGACCATGCACACACCTTGCTGCAAGCCAAATGGAGTGCTGTGTTCTTAGAACTGTCTTGCAAAGTCAGATCAGCCTTAGCACTGCTAACCAGCACCTCTGGGGAAATAAAGACTTGTATTAACTAAAAGCATATTCCTTAAAATCTAAATGGCTTACATTTGTGCAAAATGAAAATAGAATTTTGACAAAAATATATTCACAAGAACGTTAACTATACAGCTACCTCATCCACAGTAAGATTAACAAAGCTAAGAGCAGAAATATATAAAGCTTTCTCTTTACCAACTGTATTTGTCTGTCCATTTTCTGCAGCCATCATTAACGGTGTTTTCCCAGAAGAATCTACAGCATTTACTTGAGCACTGTGACCAAGAAGAAGCTGTAGACACTCAACGTGATCTGTAAAAGCTGCTGCATGCAGAGGAGTTCTACAACAGATCAAAAAACAGGCCATGTTCAGCCATGTTTTCTACTGTATTCAAAGGGGCATCCCTGGCTCTGATCCTACAAATAAAGAAGACTGGGCAGTCTCTCCCACTGATCCTTTCAAATCAGTATTGCTGGAGTTGTGACTGCTGCCTTTAAAAAGTCCCTTTCTAGTTTCAAATAACTCCACCCACGTAGTTTATAATAGAGATACAATTTGATTCAGAAAAGAATAAAAGATGCATAAAACTCTATTCACAAAGGGATAAAATTTAAAACATACTCTAACTTGCCTGTATAATAAAAAGTCAGTTCAAGTTTACTGAATCAGAACAGGTTTTTAAAAATGTAAAATTTATTTCTAGCACAGAATAAAAAAAACCTTCAAAGAATAAAACAAGGGGAATGAGGAATTAACATAAGCAGCAAATACAAAACCCCAAATGACTGAAGAATTTAGCACAGCCACTGTATGACACTACAAACATTCGTTCTTCATTTACACTCTTACCTTCCTTTTGAATCTGTTGAATTTACAATACCAGCACCTAGTGTATCAATTAACATTTCTGCAGCACCTTCATTGTCATTTATCCTATAATGAATTAAACAGACTGTTATTTACAGAATGATAAATCTTTTTTTAAATACAGCAATGAAATTTATGAAGAATAATTTTGCACTTCCTTACACAGCACAATGCAAGGGACTGAAAGCATTTCCTTCCATTTTCTGAAAAACTTCCTGTTCCAGGAGCAGCTCTACACAACTGTCGTGACCTAAAGCAAATGTAAGAGTTAGTTATTGAAAAGAAGGGAAACGGTCTAACTATGGCTTACAATGAAAAATGTGCATCTAAATTAGATTAAGCAGTATTGTATTTGAAAGTTTCAAAGAAAGGCTAGTTATATGCAACTAGTTATATAGGCTAGTTATATCCTACGTTTAGGAACCAATACATTCTCAGAATCCTGAAAATCAAACTGACATGTAACACTGTAAACTTTATGAAGTTTAGAAGGTATCTCATGCTGTCTGAAGAACATCCAGAACACTTAATTTAATTCTTTACACCTCTGCATTTCAAACTCTTCTGTACATTCACCACTTTGTCTACATGAAAATAACTCCACCATTTAAGGTTTATTTTTGTTCCACGTTTAGTTGAAATTATCATCCAGCTGCATCAGCTCAGTAGTTATTCACTTAATAATAACTGGTAAAATGAAGGTTTAATCTCTTACTTCTTGATTTTTCTCTATCATGTCACTCAGAGGTGAAATAAAAAACAACCTCTACTATGTTCTAAATGAACACACAGAACAAAGTCTTTAGCAAAGGTGCTGAATGATTTTCCTACATTTTAAGGCCTCCCTTACTCTCAAACCCATGAAAAGTATCAGTGAAGAAAAAACTAAATTCTTATTGAATTACTTTTATATACTTGAGTTTCTTATGCATACCATAGTTGATATTAAGCAAGTTTAAAAACAGATTTAATCTGAAACCATTCCTCCCTACGAAGGTTATTTTTTGGGATGTGTGGCACATTTCTATTCAAAGGTACTATGCTGATTTCCTTTAAAAACTCCTTGAGGCATAAAACTAAGATAGTATATGAAAAAAATGTAGGACAAAAGTAAACATCTCTTATTATGTACTAGATGTTAATACATTTCTCTTCAAGACATCCTGTCTGTCATTTTCTCTCATTCGCTGAAACGAACTGAAAGACGACAAGACTTTGTATGTTGCTTTTGTAAGTATTAATAACTTCTACGCCAATATCAACAAATAGATTCAGAGCTGCATTGTAATGCATTCTACCATTATAACAGGCCCAGTGCAGTGATGTATAGCCGTGATTGTCTGCCATTGAAGGTGCTGCATCCACAGCAGTAGCTGACTGCAGGAGAGCTCCCAGAACACCTATATGGCCACACGCAGCTGACAAGTGGATGGGGGTCCGTCCCCTACAGTCTCGTAGTAAGGACTTAGCACCATGTTGAAGCAATGCTTCCACACATTCCTCGTGCCCAGTAACTGCCTGCGAGAGGGAGACAGGAAAGGGCCAGTTTGAAAATATTCATGCATATAAGCCAAGGTATAGAACTAAAGCAAGCAAACCTCAGGCAAATCCTTGCATTTTTAAGGCATAACAAAATAAGCAAAATAAGTTATTTTTATTCCTGAAATCAGCCATTCTGTTGGGAAAATAGCAATGCATTATAATACTGATAACAGAATATTTTCTTGGAAAAACACTGAATGAACTACTAATCTCAAGGGCTCATTCAATTGTCTTATCTGGAAGACACTGTAAACAAAATATTTGGTATGTGGCTTGCATCACACTTTTTTCCCTCCCATTAACACTACCTCCTCTGAACAAAAAGCTTACTCTAGGACCTCTCCAGTTAACACTTTACTGGAAGTAAAGGAGTTTAGGAGGTTCTAATTAAGATTAAGAGGTTCTAGAAATCCAAAGGAATTCCGACCGTAGGTAGTGAACAGGCAGAAGCCATCTTTTGAATGCAACTAAAAATACAATTAAATATTAAAATGGCAAGATGAGAATAATGAGAGATTCATTTACACTACATATGAAGTCTTAATTTGAAATTAGCATGTAGGAAACTGGAAACGAAAGAAAGGTAATATTCTCTTACCCCTCTATGTAATGCTGTCCTTCCCCACTTATCTTTGGCATCTACATTTGCTCCTTTGTTGAGGAGTGAATAAACGCAGTCGGTGTGCCCATTGAGAACTGACAGCATCAGAGGAGTCCTAAGCAGAGACAGAAATAAAGTGGAAATTTACACTTGGAAATTTAACAGAGTAGCACTTAGCTCAAGTATAACAACTGCTATCCTTCCAGTCAACACTGTTAAGATTTACATCATCAATGACCTTCCACTCATTTGTTTTTTAGATTAAAGAAAACAAATTAAGACGCCCGATTCGCAAGTCCTGATTAAGTAACTAGAACTCATTTTCTCAGCATTTGGGCAATAAGACACATTTTAGTTTCCTTCCAACTCAACAAGAACATTTTTAACTCCCAACTTTGTTTATTGCAATAATCTCCTTTTAAAGTAAGTTAAAAACAACTACTGTAAAGTTAACTACTGTAAAGTATTTGTTTTTTCTTTTATGAAACTCAATAACTTGTGTAGAACAGAATGGCCATCACTGAAACTCACTGTCCATTTCCATCTTGAATGTCCACTGCATTCTGTGGTTCTGCATTTCCTATCAATAGCCGCAAACATTCTGAATGACCATTTGTAGCTGTAAAACATTAAACAATATAGGGTTTACATTAATTGCCTTTGAGTAGAGAGTTCAAACAGGATGGCAACCTGCTCAGACTAAAGCCCATGAGCCTGAAAACCCACTGTACAGCTGGATCATTGTTATAACTTAAATTAAAATATGAACACAAGAAAAAATTTCAGAAATCAGGTATTCTCAACTGTAGAGCGTTAGAAGCAACTGATTCCAACTATCAACTGCCAACAGATTTTTTTTTTTTAAATATAAATGAAGTTGCAAATATTAAAAGTAATTGGAATATATGCTTTACAACATACACAAGAAGGAACATTTACATATAGGAATTAGCATAATTTTTGCCTGTTTTAAGGCACAGGTAAACACTTACCTAGCAAATCATAGTCAGATTTTGTTAGCAAGTGTAGCATGTGCATAGTTATAAAATAATAATGGAAATCACATTTAGAAAGGGGAAGGAAATGTAATGCATAGATGTAATTAAACCAAGCAGTTAAAAAAAATGGAAAAAGAACAAACAGAAAATTGAGAAATCTCATTTAAATGCAACTCATGAAAGATAAATGATTGCTTCTTAGAAGGGAAATTATTTTTGACCTACAGCTGCAGTATTCAGTCCACACAAGCACAGCGACAATCCATGTTTCTGTAGCTGACAGTCATGCTAACACAAGTTAAGAAAGCTAAATCAAATAGAAGAATGCAGCTTGTGCTCATGAACAAGAATTAAATGGTTAGAATGATGATGTTTTGAACATAATGCTCTTTTTAACTGCAACAGTTTTGTAACACCATACTATAAATGCCAAATTTAGTAAGCCTATTTTTCAATGCGAGGAAAAAAATAAGACTATAGTGTGGATTCTAGACTCAGAGAAAGGCAGGTTTAGAGATGTTTTCTAGGAAAGTCAGCAAGAAAATACTGTAAAGGATTGCTTTTATTTTGAAAATGCTCAGGAGTCATTTAAATCCTTGGAGAAAAATCAAAGTAAGTTTTCACGTCTCTTCTCAAACTGTCAAAATTCTCCAGGACTCCAGTAATTTTCAGAAGTATTTTACTGCCAAGACAGGCAACGCAATTTGCCTATGTAAATTTGGGCCTGCAGTTCAGGCTGAGTGAAAGACGAGGGGAGAAGCAGGGACATGTCATGGACACCTGTCAGCACAGCCAGCTGAATGGACAAGGACAATGCACCCTTCCAGAGGGAAGTATGGAACAGCACTCCTCGAGCTCGACTGGTTTATTGGATTAATGCTGGTTCCCCTCTGCAACTCTTTTGCTACACCCTTCTCAGCATAGCATATACCTTAAAAGTCATTCTCTATTCCTAAATGTTGTTTCTTAGAACATTAATGACAGAAACTTCTAAACAGAGTATCCACTTCAAAAGCCATAATTTTAGAGGTCAGTGGCTAGCACATACCTGCAGCATGAATTGGGGTCCTCTTTACAACATAATCTTTCACCAAGATTGATGCTCCCTGATTAATGAGCACATCAACACATTCCACGTGTCCCTTAAAGGCAGCAAGATCCAGTGGTGTCCTTCCATTGTTATTCCTCACATCAAGGTCCAGCAGTGACTGTACCAGCACTTCCAGAGCTTGATGGTGGCCATGATAGGCCTACAAGAATAAGAAAATTCTTCAGTTTTCCCATCCTTAACATTTTTCCTTTTCTTGCCAGAACTACATAAATGAAATTGTAAAGACATCATTCCTACTTTAGCATGTAGAAGAGCAACTGATGCAGCACATAAGTAGTTACAACAGTTACAACTAATTAAAAAAACCCCACAATTTCAGCAAGAAGGTTAGTGGTTTTTTTTTATTTTATCCTTTTAGTCAGCAACTGCAAGTACTCAGAAAATCATCTGTGTTCAATCTGCATAAATAACAGTATTTTGACTACTGCATGTTTCATCACTTTATGTTGTAGTTACATCATCCTCAGATTATTTCAAATGAGGAACATAAGCAAACTTAAGTAATTCCTTCTAGCTTTTTACATCAACTAAAAAAGAAAAAGTGCCTGTAATAAGACTGCAGTACAAATAGCTTTCATTTACCACTACCAAAGATTTTTTTTTACTTTGGAGATACATAGATATAGACAGATACATATATATATAGGTACTGCATGAGACTTACTCTATTTGCAGAAAGTACAGTGAGGTTTTTCAATTGCTTTAAATTCAGTGAAAAGATCAAAGCTACACACTGAGCTGGATACTCTGTATTTTGAACATTTTTGTATAGACGGAATTTCATCACTGTCCTACACTACTCCTTGTGCAAATCTTTCTTAAAGTATTGAGGAAAAACATTTCTCATACTAAACAATTATGAGAGTAGCATAGTGTAATGATTAAAAAAGTCATAATTACTCACGGAACAAGTCTTATAAAAGTTTCATTAGCATAAATTTTAATCAGAAGATTCCACATGAAAGCTGTTCCATGAAGCAAGTTTCACAAGTGAAATGCAAAAATCATCTCATGTATATCTCATTCAGGAATATTAGTACATATGTTTGCATTTTGTTTATTGTTATTTACCTATTTTGAGAAAGTCCAGAATAAATAAACCTGTGCAACAACTGTTTGCCACCAGAGGAGCTGACATCACTAAAGAACTAAGCACTTACAGCTAAATGCAGCGGACTTATAGGCGCTCTGTTGTCCGAGTCATTCAGCATGTCAGTACCTGATGTTTCCATCAGCTTAGAGAGAGAAGGTCAGAGTGAGTGCAAAAACCCCTCACTTTTGAAAACACTCAGCAATAATTGCTACCGTTTCCCATACACACAGATTGAAAAATAAAGAAGAAAAAATAGGAAGAATAGTATAGAGTTACACATCTCCTGATCTTTAACCTTTTACAGAGTTTGAATCAACTGCAACATCTCCCCTATACTCATGTTCCAAGCCCAGTAGTTTAGTTTTGCATAATAACGCAATACTTCAATCAGAAACGAAACTAAAATTAATATTTTTTCTGAAGTAGCAATATGGAAGATGAATACAAAGGGAAGACAAGGACAGGTGACAGCAGCAGCAGTAGGAAAAAAAAACATACCCCAAGCATCAGCCAAGTAAGCATTCTGATTAGGCAAAAAGTCAGCAAAAAAACAATAAGAAAGGCCAGAAGGCAGGATGGATTTCTCAGAACAAGAAAACATTTCTCAGAGGGAAAAAATGGACTCAAGAAAAGCAAAAGCATTATAGCATTATAATATTTATGTATATACATTTCTATTTGTGACTTTCGTTCTAAAGTTTTAATTCTGGGTCTTTTTCAAGATCATATTTAATTGAGTACATTAGTAGAATTAAAACATTCAAAGTGTTTGAAGAACACCAAATACATTGAAATGACATTTTCATTATCACATTTTTATATCATGGTCATCCAACTGTTTAAGTAAAAAACCACATGGCTTAAAAAACAATTTCCTGTTTTAAAATTCTAAAGTCCAATTAAATCTAAATTGTAGTTAAAATTAAATAATACATTCATGCATTGAAGAAATGGTTGAATAAGCCTAAAAAATAAGCAGTATTTTTAAAGCTATGTTCCCTTTTTACTCTATAGCAGTACTTAAAAAGTGAGAAATAATACACTTACAACATCTAGAGGTGTTTCGTTTGCAATCTGCAATTAAAAACATTCACAATTCATGTTTGAATACATTTAAATATAAAAGTGCAATTTTAATAAAAATACTTGAGTTGTATAACACAGCATATTGATAACATACCCATATTTTTGCAAAGGGAGCAATAAAAAACTAACTACGGCTTTATTATCTGAAATTCTATTATGTGGCCAGTAGTTACTGTAACTGCTTGAACTATTTTATAAA
>WEIT01037645.1:1899-40364 GCA_013389985.1 Dryoscopus gambensis | reverse complement strand
GAAATAAATTCTGTTTTGCCTAATATCTCATGGAGGTTGGGGAATATCTCTTGGAGAACTGGGATTTTTCCAGTGGTTTTGAATACTTGTGGTTTGAATTTCTTGTTAATCTAAGCACTGAAAGTGTCAATACATGTGCAAGATATTAGGAGTGTAGCAGTGCAACAATACTTTTTCTGTGATTTGTTTCTTAAGTTTCCCCATTGCTATTAATTTTCTTTTTCCTTTATGGATATACACTTCCTTTCCTTCTTTCCTTTTCTCCTTCACTCTATTTTGTTGATTCATTTTGATTCTGGTACATGTCGAAGTTATAGTATTTTTATTTTCCTCTTTACTGTTTTTGCAGGTTGGATATGAATGACTTTTTTTTATTTTCTCTCTTTGTTACTGTTTTTTTTATTTNCTGTTACTTTAAAAAAAATCAGTGTGTTATTGCAAGTACATTGAAGGCTAATATGACCTTCCGAGCAGGTCAACAGTATCAAAGGTAAGTTCTATTAACCCAATCTAAGGTCTCAAAACCCTAAGACTCTACAACAAACTGTAGGGTGGCTATTTCTAGTAGTAATAGTGTTGTGATTATTGTATTTCCTTTGGCTTATTTGGATATCCAGTTTTATGTAATTTCCTGTCTTAGTGATTGGGTTATGAAACATTTTTCTCTATTTTGAACTACTACTTTAGAGTAACTTCTAGTGACTCTAGTATCCCAAATACTGAATTTAAAAGTGAAATTTAAAAAACCATGAAATAAATTCTGTTTTGCCTAATATCTCATGGAGGTTGGGGAATATCTCTTGGAGAACTGGGATTTTTCCAGTGGTTTTGAATACTTGTGGTTTGAATTTCTTGTTAATCTAAGCACTGAAAGTGTCAATACATGTGCAAGATATTAGGAGTGTAGCAGTGCAACAATACTTTTTCTGTGATTTGTTTCTTAAGTTTCCCCATTGCTATTAATTTTCTTTTTCCTTTATGGATATACACTTCCTTTCCTTCTTTCCTTTTCCCCTTCACTCTATTTTGTTGATTCATTTTGATTCTGGTACATGTCGAAGTTATAGTATTTTTATTTTCCTCTTTACTGTTTTTGCAGATTGGATATGAATGGCTTTTTTTTATTTTCTCTCATTGTTACTGTTTTTTTTATTTTTAATTTTACTATTTCATATGTGTAGGGAAGAAATATTTTCCTAGTGACACAAAGAATGAGTTGAGACTCGCTGGTTCTGTATAAAGAAATCTCTCACTGTGGGTTTTTCTGCCTCATCCCTGTGTGTTGTCTTCCAACAGCCAGATTAAGAGATGAAAAAGTGAAACTTTATATAGCTCATTTATTTTTCTCCCAAAAAAAACCCATAAAAAGCTTTAACACTGCTATTGTTGGTATTTCCTACAAACAAAGAACATCAGAGATGGTTCAGATTTCAGTTGTTACACACACATCCACTTCCCATAGTTGGAAGTTATGCTAAGTTTTAATTGTATGAGTTCTTTAAGACTTTGTAATTCTGGTAATTTCTGACACTTGCACCGAGGAAGCTGAAGGAAATACTGGTCCTTCTGAAGTTGGCTGGAGTTTATATTTTCATTTCAGTGGGCCAGTATTCACAATGTCTGCTAACAAGTATTTACTCACTTCTTAAACTGTAAATTCATGATTCTTTTGAATTTGTTCTGATTTTGCTCTGGTTGGGTTTCAAAAACAGCATTGCTAATTGTTTTTTTTTTTTCCCCAATATATCTCTTTGGTTTGCCTGTGTTTGTAGTTTTCACAACTTTGGAAGAAGTGCAGATGTAAGAATGTCTCTATACTGAATGTTACCTCTGTATAGGTTTAGCATGCCAAATATGGCTGAATTTTGAAAAGCATCAGGTAACAAATATTTGAAGCAAGTTTTAAGCACCAAGAATATAAATATTAACATAGTTCTCCTAAATTAACAACCCCCTTTCCATCATTCATAATTCAGTCATCTTAGTTGATATTTATGGGAAGCCTTGTAAGGAATATAGCATTCTTGCTGTAGCCTATCCATATCTTAGAATCAGATTGAGAACTATTGATGATTGAGAACTATTCCTCTGGCTTGAAAAATTAGAAATACAGTATTATCAAGCATTATTTTTAAACTTTCAGAGTCCTATTTTACCTGTGATCTCTGTTGTACATTATATACTCCAGGAGATAGACCCGAAGAGGCCTTTTACAGTGTTGTGAACATACAGGTGGGCAATTTATCTAACAAAAACAAATCCAGCAATTCTTGTTTTACAGAGGAGGATAAATACGGACTTTACTCCAATTTGTTGTTCAAGTATTTTCTCGCAGAGGGAATCGTCTGTGGACATGACCTGTTTGTTGCTTCTGCCAAAGAGCATCCTGACAACATTTTGAAGGTAAATAAGACCCATTTACTTTGAGAAGTAAAGCTGTAATCTCTTGATGAACTTAAATGCATTTCAAAGTGCATATATTGTGTAGTAACAAATGAATTAATCTTGGTGATTCATAAGAATGTGTTTGGAAGTACAGGAGGATTTACACTAGCCGGATTTGGGAATTAAATTCAGGTCCTTACCTCCCATCTATGGACAATGGAGTAAGATCCTCCCAAGGCCAAATCAGCCTAGGAACCTGTTTATTCTTTATTTTGGTTATGGATGAAAAGCAGGCAGCTTGGCTGGCTTAGTGGAGTGGTTGCAGTAAACCAAGCTGCTTACAGTTTCCTCCTTCTGAGGAGGAGGAGGAGTAGTAAAGCTGCTTCAAGTATGTTGTGGTAGAAACAGTGTACAATTTGTGTAGATATTTATTGTAGTTTCCTGTCGAAAATAAAAACATCATTTAACATCTTTACAATCATTTAACATCTTTACAATTTCCGTTACACTCACATTTCATTCTGACTCTTTTTTGTGCTAGGGAACATGGTCAGCTTGGGATCAGGTCATAGAAAAAGGATCCCTTCAGACTTCAGTGGACTCCCAATCAAACACTGATAGTTTCTGTTATGAGAAAATTATATAAGGGAAAAAGCCTGATCAACAGTGGAAAAATGCTGAAATGTGAAGATAATCTTAGGAAATTTCATTAAATATTTTATGTCTTTCTAAGGCTGCGTTTTCCTAATATCAGAAGTAACGTATAATTTACTGATTACTTCTGCATCAAGTGAAGTCTGGCTATTTCCTTAAGCATTTTCAGAGACTGTTTCTGGACAAAATGATTACTCTTCTGTTTTCCTACCTAGGGATGGTAAATTCTGTGCCTTACCTATTGAATATTATCTTCAGCATTCAGGAAAAAGTATATTCTTAATGAAGTGAAATTATTGTTGTTGTGAAAAATTAATTTTTTAATGATCTTGAACCTAAAGAAGGTTCATTTAAGGGTGAAATTTTTTATCACTTGTGGTTTAGAATAAAGGCTAGACAAATAGGTTCAAATTCGATTTTCAAGTATGAATATGCTATATTTTTTAATTAATTGGTTTTAGATAACTAATGATCAAGTATTGACTCCCTGACGATATAACACAATTGTTGTAGTTGTTTTTCTCATTGAGATTGAATTATCCAAATTAGTATTTTTATAGCATTGCATTGAATTTTCTTAAAATGGAGTAGCTAATGTACATTCTATTTTTCTTTCATTCAGCTTTGTTCATAGCCTGTCATATTTTTTCTGGTTCCTTTATGCCTTTATGAGATAATCATCACACATTGTTAGGCACATCTCCTGTACATCTTGCACCACTTTGAGTTTGGGGGCAGTTAGTTTGATGTGCCTTATCCAGCTTTGTTGTCCGATATGGAATAACTTTTCCTTCTTAATTTTCAGGGGTAGACACTAGGCAGGAATACTGCATTCCTCTGTTGTAACTCCATAGTGGTGTTACTATAAGAGACTATAAATGGAGGGACAATATTGCTGCAGGAAGATCAAGGAAAACATAATCTTGTTTTGATTTCTTCTTCCCTTTATGTCTTAGTGAATCCAACAATATTCTTGTCTGGGCTATTTACTCTCACCTTGACTATTCAACATTTCCTTTGTTTAGCAGACAAGGCATAGTAGAGTTAATTTCTCTGATTTGTATTCAGTGAAGTTACCCTCACCTTCAGGTGCTTCAAGAAGACCTCTCCTGTCATAAAAATGAGCTGCTTGGGATTTGGATGACTCCACCAAGTTGGGATTTTAATATAGCATATCTGACTATTGAATAACATGGCATTTTATTTAATGAGATTAGTAATTAATTTATCTTCAGTATCCAATTGGACTGTATTCTTTAGTAGAAAGGTAACACAGACATGGTACAAATCAACCTGAATTACACATTATGCTTGGGTTTTATTTTGTAAAATTCAGGTATGGATTCAATATATTCCATAGCTAGTATCTAATTAGCTGGTGTATTTCATAAAGGCAGTTCATTAACTGTCCATACTGTGTCCATATTAAATGTCCATATTGTGTGGTCAGTCTATTTACATGTTCAGTTCTCTGCCGAGATGCCATAATTGTCCTATTCCAGTTTTGTGATGTGATTGGAAGTTTCTTGAACCTATAACCAAGACAAATATTGGTGGTAGTAGGAAGGGGAAAAGACATTCTTATAGACCATAATTATCTTGAAATTGTGTACAACTAAAAGACAGGCAGAGGATAAAAAGCCCTGATCAGCTGCCTAAGATATATTATATTACCACCCACCAATTTATCCATCATCCTTTGAAAATATATTCATGCCTTTTGTAGTCAAAGCTCCTTCAGGAAACTGGCATTGAGACGTAATGCTGAAAAATTATACACCTCTGGTAAAACCTACACAACTATATACATGCTGGTTTTTAGAAAGTATTTTAAACATATGAGAGCATCTCTGTTCACTCTATATTCTTCAAAAAAAAAGGCAACTTTTTACTCTGAGGGCATAAATACTAGCAATAGTATATAATATAAGAAATTATATGGTAACTTCTGTGACTGATCATAAAACATAACTGCTTGCATTGGTAAATGGAAAATTTATTCAATAGTAAAATTACTTCAGATTTGGCATTAAAATTCTACAACTCCTAAGCTGCCTATAAAAGAATTTCTTTACCTTTATTCCTGATTATTTTATTTAGGTTGGGGAGGGGGTGGAGAAAAGATTCTCACAAGTTTTAATGAGAAAAAATGGATTATTTATACCTTACCTTGACAATAAAGATTGCTGTGTTAAATTGCTTTTCCTGTGGAGCCCATGCAAAGTGGGATGGAGGGCACCCTCAGCAGGTTTACTGACAACACCAAGCTGTGTGCTGCAGTCGGCACGCTGGAGGGAAGGGATTCCATCCAGAGGGACACTGACAGGCTGGAGAGGCTCGGGAGAACCTCGTGGAGTTCAGCAGAGCCAAGAGCAAGGTCCTGCTCCTGGACTGGGGCAATCCCCAGCACAAACACAGGCAGGGCAGAGAATGGATTGAGAGCAGCCCTGAGGAGAAGGACTCGGGGGTGATGGTTGACAAGAAGCTCGACAGGACCTGGAATGTGCACTCGCAGCCCAGAGAGCCAAATGCACCCTGGGCTGCATCCAGAGCACCGTGGGCAGCAGGTCAGGGGAGGGGATCCTGCCCCTCTGCTCTGGTGAGCTTCCACCTGGAGCACTGCATCCAGCTCTGGGGCACCCAGACAGAAGGACGTGAACCTGTTGGAGCAAGCCCAGAGGAGGCCAGGAAGGTGCTCAGAGGGCTGGAGCACCTCTCCTGTGAAGACAGGCTGAGAATTAGGGTTGTTCAGCCTGGAGCAGAGAAGGCTCTGGGGGGACCTTCCAGCAGCTTTCCAGTGCCTAAAGGGGCTACAAGAGAGCGGGAGAGGGGCTTTTCACAAGGGCATGTAGTGATAGGGCAAGGAGAAATGGCTTTAAATTGACAGAGGCCAGGTTTAAATTAGATTTTGGGAAGAAATTCTTCCCTGTGAAGGTAGTGAGGCCCTGGTGCAGATGTTCCAGAGAAGCTGTGGCTGCCCCATCCCTGGAAGTGTTCAAGGCCAGGTTGGATGGGGCTCTGAGCAACCTGGTCTTGTGGAAGGTGTCCCTGCCCATGGCAAGGGGGAGGGAAGGAGATGATCTTTAAGGTCCCTTCCAACACAAAACATTCTGTGATTCTATAATTTGTCTCGCAAGGAAGACTTACAGGTAGTTGTATGTGCTGGGAAACAGAAACCAGCATCCCCTGTAGCACTACATTAAACCTGCAGGACCCTGGCCAGTGCTGTATCAGTGTATTCCATTTGGTACCTGGAAGACTGAGGTGGAAGAATGGGAGGTCCAGAGCTGCTTTCCAGAGCTGTCTTTTCATCTCCTGTGGAAAAGTTGAATGCCTTGTTTGATTATTGCCTTTCAAGGGAATTTCTGTTTTCAAGTAGGAATTTTATTACAGGATACTTCTGCACTCAGCTGAGATTGCCTTTTGGAGGTTCTCTTACAAGAAGAGAGGATAAAGGGTGTCACAGTGAAAGGGGAAGATGCAGCTTCCCATGGTGATGAAGCTGAGAGGGGAATGTGGCCAAGTGTAATGGCTTATTAAGGAAAAAAACAATAGAGACAACATTAAAAAAACCCTCCAGGGACTAGTTTTTTTAAGTTCCTACCAAGCTGAAAGGATCTCTAAAGCAAAAGTTAAGGTATATTTTAAAAGGCATTTTGCTTAAGTATCTAATTTGGAAAAGACTAAAAGAATTCTACCTTCAACAAACTGGGCAGACCTGAAGAACAGAAAGTGTACATTTACTCTTTTCCTGCTGAAAAGGTGAATGCAAGAAGAACCTGGCAAAATGTACTTTTATTATTTCCATTTTGTTTTATTATTTCCATTTTATTTTATTATTATTTGTTTAAAAAAACAACATCAATAAAAACCACTGAGCTGCTGTATTATTTTGTGTGCAAACAATGCCTTGAAAGAAAACATAACTGTCTACATGGGCTTTTTTTATTTCAGCAAAGTACATTCAGCCATGATGCTTATATTTTTCCCTCATAGAAACGATTCTAAGCCATTTTTTTTGTCAAAAGGAAAAATGCAAACCTGAAAGAAATGACCAGGCTGGTGGCCAGGGCTGTCTTTTTTCAAAGAGTGCTATTCTAATTATTTGCTGTCTATTTGCTATCTGGTATTGAGAAAGAAGCTATGGGTCAATGCTCGAGATGTTTTTTCAGTCATCTGACATTTTTAGATGCTCATAAATTGAAAGCATAATACCTCAAAAGGTAAAAATATATGGGCAAATAGGGCTACATTCTTTTTTTCTAATTATATTTTCGAAATGCATGAACTTGCTGCAGTGATTCAGCTGCTGCATGCTGTTAAATGGTATCACTTAATACAGAGAAATCCAATTACAGTTACAGCAGAAGTGAACTTTCCTACCACCTACCTCTCTTTCTGAAGTCTCATGGTAGCACAAAGACTAGGGTTGAGGCTAAGCCTGGCAGCTGAGTTGAAAAATTTAATTTCCATATTGTGTAGCTCTTGCTCATCTGTTTACTTTTCTTGCTTGCATGTTTGGTAAATCTGTTTTCCATTTTTCATTGTTGAAATGCAAATATTTAATTATATTGTAATGTACAATTTTCTCCATTATGAACTGTGTTATAATCTTGACAGAGAAGTTATAGAGGAGTGAAAGAGGCACTTGAAAAAAATTTTTCTTCTGTTTAAAAAGAATTAAATCTTTTTAAGCAGTACCCTCTCTGGAAACTCTAAAGCATAAAGCTTTGTCTTTGTCAGAAGTTCAGACCAATCTAATAAAAAGATTTCCTAGAACCAGAGAAAATAAATGTTTGGCTTAAATTTCTGATTTCTTATCTGCCAATCCTTGTCTATTAATTAGGAAATTTTCTTTCATCATCTTAGTTCTGAAATTACAGGTCTTCAAAGCACATATCTTACTTAGCCTGGTAAATACAGCATAAAAGTGATAAAGCCTAAATGTTTAGGTTTCAATGTCCACAAATACCTTGTTTCACAAATCTAGCTGGTAACTGTAGAGTTGGTTTGCTTAATTAATGAACTATTGCTTACAGTGCTCATCTCTGAAGGTTTTCATGAATAATGCTGTTATTATTAACTCTGTTTAGGCTTAGGCAAGTGCATTACACACTGCAGCAGAGTTTACAGAGTTTGGGACAAGGACACTCAGTTTCTTCATGTAATTTTACTTTCTCATTCTCTGCTGTATTTATCTTTCATATACTGAAACATTCATGAACTGATTCAGAAAAAGATGAAATTTTTTAAAAAATCATCTAATGTCTGATAGGCATTCCTGGGTTTAAGTGTTGTGAAATGCAGCCACAGTGCAAGGGAGTTACAGCAAAAGAGTTCTGTGACTTGACTCTAGGGTTTACTTCTTTGTATGTGAAGTATAGAATATATTCTCATGGGTTAAAAAAATACCACTTGGAGTACTTGAAATTAACTTTTCTTATTTCTTAAAATAGAGGAATATTGCTTCCTGTTTCTCTTCACACAATTCTCGTTTACCCTGGGCTGACATCCATTAGGGCTTTCTGAATGTCAAAGAAAAGTTTCCGTAGACCAGCCTTACCTGGATATGGAAATAAGTTGTTGTATAAGGGCTGCTGAAAGAAGAAAAATTCTATATCCATTCATTTATGTTCTTTAACAATACACCTTGTATTCACACATATTTACAATCAAAATAGAATCCTCCCCCCTTTTGGGAGTAGGGCCCTTTAAACTGACATTTATATAATACATTGTTGAAAAGAAAATATTTACCCTTCCTGAATTACCATCTGGTGTCCTTTAAATACTGAAAATTAACATAATGAAAAAGAGCCTTAAATTAATGTGAATTTAGGCTATTTAAATATTGTTGCAGTTACAGATCAACAGTGAATCGTGCTCCCTTTAGTATTTTTTATTTCATTTTTTTCATCATACTTATGATAATAACCACAATTCAAAATAGCTGCATAAACCCCGTGTGAACAACATATTTACTGATACATAAATAGATAATGTTTTAAATTCTGAAGTACTATTAATTATACAGTTATTGAAACCCGTAAGGATCAAAGGATTTTATATAAGAGGGATTTCACATACAGCTTGGATTATGTTGCTAAATAATAGCACAGTAGTACTTCTTTAGAATTGTAAAATAGCTTAGAGAGGAGTATGATGCCTATAGTTGGTGTAATGCATTGCTAATTAAGAGGGTGTGAGGTTAAGCTTCATTAACTGCTGTGGGATTGTATCTTGGATTTTATTATCCCCTAGAGAACATAAGAAGTGAGAGAGGTCAAACTGTTAGAATCTGATTTTGCTTCGTGCATCTGCCAAAACAAGGCAGGCAAAGTAATGTGGCAGCAAACACAGAAGGACCTGGATTGCTGGCAGATACAGGTCATCCACTGGTTTATTGCAAAGATAAAAGGTTTATTACTGAAATAAATTATTCCATCTTTGCAGTAAAACCTTCATAGCTTGGTTTGCAAGAAACAAAATTATTTTAATTGCATTGTCATTTACTATGACCACTTCAGAAAACCATTTTTTTCTCCCAAACTTTTTTTTAAATTTTAAAACAGCAACAAGCTTCCTTCTCTCCAGCCCAATTGCCCTTAATAACTTTAGCACTTGTCTGCCTTTTTCTGTGTTCGTGCTGCATAGCAAAGACTTGTATTTTAGTTGACCCCAAGAAATGCTGTATGGTTGGTTTTTTTTTATTTTAACTAATGCACTGCTACATGCTTTGTTTTTTTATATACCTTATGAAAGATTTGTCTTTTTTTAGCCTAGGAGAATGTAACAGTTCTCAGAAGTTGACACACTGATGCCACAAAATTGTCAGTCCCAAAGCTTTTCAAAGCTATATGATATGGGAGCTGAGATATTTTTCAGCAAAAATAGATTAAATAGAGATATTACTAACCGATAACCCAACTCTCCTTTTCTTAGTCCATTGTTTAAATCTCGCTTTTATTTCCACATTCTGGTTGAAATTTTGAAAGTGAATTCTACATATTTTGGTAGTACTTTGTTCTTCTGAAATTCTGATTTTGATTCTAAGAACATAAATTTATTGAACCCTAAATTATGTAATTCTTGGGCAGTAATGAAGCTTTTCGTGATGCTGAGGAGTTGTGAAGTATAGATCCAACCATCCAGCCTTTATTTTTGAGAATATACCTGTGTAATGACAACTGGAGGCTTTTCTCTCACTGAGGTGCTATGTGTCATTCAGGCATGGTCAGGTTGGGAAACAGCTCCTTTCATGAAACAAAGAATAGCATTTATCAGTGTCAGAAGAGGGGAAAGCTTTCTATTCCAATTCTAGTTACTATGAAGAATAAGAGAGGATACGAAGAAAAGAAGAAATGTGTAGATCGTTTCAGTATTTTCAGTATTGCCCATAAAGCAAGTTCATATAACTTTTCTATGTCTGTAATTCTCCCCGGTCCCAAGCCTACTACATCATTTTAAGCTCTCTCCCTTTCCAAATGTGCTTGTACAAAGTTCTAGTTAAAAAGATATTTTTTAAATTAAGGGCTGTGATACATGAATCAGTACATCTTAAGGAAAAACAGTGACCATCTAGGTATTCTGTTGAGGTTTCAGGCAGGCTGATGACAGCATGTAGGCTTCTAGTGAACACAGACATACCTTCAAACAGCACTTGCATGTTCTGCCTCTCTTTCATACAGTTTGGTATAAATGAAATTGAGGGTATCCAAACCTGGGATAATAGCAATAAATGCAAATCTGGAGGTAAACAGACTTTATTATCTCTGTTTATTAGTCTTTGTATAAAATATGTTCAAATTACAGATACACTCTGACCTTGAATAGGATTGGATTTTTTTTTTCCTATTTGTGCTTAAGTACATCTTGGAATGTATTTAACCAGGTTAATAAAACAGGTTGAGCTCAGGCAGTTGGTCTTCAAAATATCAGTTGGCTCCGAAGGCAAAGCACCTTCTCCATACTGCAGCTTATTATGTACAAAGCCTCCTCAGAGGTCATGAAGTTCACAACCATCACATTCAAGAGTATGATTCAGGATCTGTTTGCTTTAGAACAGAGTGTTGGCACAGAAAATTGCATGGCTGTGAGGTGTAGTAGCCCCAGAAATGTCTTAAGTCTCAGTGTCCCTTCTTGCGTAGGGACAAGAACGTGGTACATCTAAGAAACATTCTTCAGCTAAGCATGGTAGTTATTAGGTAAAGGCATTTTGGAAGAGCAGCTTAGGATTTAAGAATTGTTCTTGGCGTGAGAGAGTTCTTGGAGTGCTCCTGGTCCTTTCTGTGGGGCAGCAAGGGACAAGACAGCAGAAACCAGAGCTAAGCTGATGCATGTGTTCACTGCTGAGTACGGAGTCATGGCTTTCTCAGGTGCTTTGTGTGAATTTAGTCATGTTTAAATAGTTTCTAATGTCAGACATTTTTTATTATGTCAAAATAAAAACTATTTATTGTGTCAGAAATTAAAAGTAAGCTATATTGGCAAAAGAAAAAGGCCATTTCAGATGGATACTTAGATGGATTTTCATCTCTGGCAGCCAAAAATCTTTTATCAGCTTCAGGTGAAAGCATTTTTCCTTGATCTCTTAATCTGCTTCATTCTTAGCAGCAGTTAAGACACACCACAGTGCCTAATTGTGTTGCACTGGTAGTGTGGCTGTCTCTGATTGTTTTGGACTGAGTTTCTTGGGTGTCAACAGCTGGGATTTGTAGTGTCTCCCTGCCACAGAGTTCCATGTAAGAAGGTTTTGTTCTCTGACTGGAAGGCAGGAACTTTTTCTCAGTGTTACATGAGGTTATTTAAGCAGCTTGTACTTTATCAATAATACTTGGAGAACCTCTCACCCTTATTGTCTTGACCTCTGTTCTTTTTTCAGCATGAAATACATTTTATGTGTAAAATACACAAATTTATGTAGTTAATGTCCCTGTCTCAAATTTGACTTTTCCAATTACTGCATAACAGCAATGAACCAGCAGCACAGATGATAGGCATTTGCAGTGATTCTAGGGGAGAAAAATATTAAATAGCTTTAAGAAATATTGCTGCTCTTTTCCCCTTTACCTCCAGGAAGGAGAACTGTACAATATGCCATTTCCTGGGTTTTGGCTTTGCACATGGTGCGATAGCTGCCCAGTGAGGTTACAGCAGAGTGAGGCAGCAAATTCTTGTATCAGTAGTGCCTGAAACAGGGGCAAGCTGAGGGAGTTTGATGAAATGTTTAAGCAGGATTTCATGATCTCTAGCAGGCACTTCTTTTCAGAAAAACAGAGATTACCCACCACTACAAAAAGTTGCAGTAGTACCTGGGAGCAACTTGATCTGGAAATATTTTGGCCTCCAAATTACTTCTTTGTAGGACTCACTTTTTAAAATGAAAGTTGGTTTGCTTTTTTTCCAAATTACTATTAATTGAGGAATTGTTTGAGATTATCAAGTATCAGCAGCTCTTCACTGAAAAAGAAAGACCTTTTTATGATAGGAAGTTTAAATCTGTGAATAACTGTATTAGGAAATTAAATCTGCACAGTAGTTTAACTGTTCAGTAATGTGTTCCCAAAATAACACATCAATTGGAAAAAAAGATTGATTAACTATTGTAGATATCTGAGTTATAAAATTACAATTCAAAATAACATCTTTTTTATTTCTTTTGAAAAATACTTTATATAATGCTCTTAGAAGTAAATGCAGACGATTTGTATCTGCATATATGTGAAATGCACTGGGGTGTTTGTCAGCTCTAGTTTGTATTTATTCTTTCTGAGAACCTTTCAGTACAGTGTTGTATTTTCATTTTGTCCTATCTGTCCCATTCTGATTTGAAAGCTTGCCTGCTTTTTTGCTGGGTAGGTGTAATGGAACTCTGACTAAATAACTTTTTTTTTTTACTGAAGCAGCTGTTACAAATCTGTAAATTTAATGATATCTGTAAAAACTAAATCAAAATTTTCGTCTTCATGTAGCTTTCCTACCCATGAAGACTAATTTTTAGTACCATAATAATGAGTTTATTGTATGCAAATGTATTTTTTTAACAAGCCTTAAGAAATCTGAAAAGATAACACTATGTGTTGGGTTCTCCCCCCTGGTTCCCCTCCCCCTGCTCCCTAGTCACATGCATGCAAGTCCTGTCCCCATTGGCTTGTTGAGGTTCCCTGGGGCCTGGTTAGATTGGGCCTTGCGAGAGGCGAGGAACTCGGGGCCAGGCCACCATGCTGTGAGGCTGGGAGAGAAGAATAAAGAACATCCATGAACATCCACGCAATATCGTGTCCCTGATTCTTCCACGGGCTCGGGTTGTCTCCCAGGGAAAGTTGCAAACTCCACCGCAACAACTATGCATAATCAATCTCAGGAGTAGTCATTACCAGGCTTTTGCAGTTCATTGGTAAAAGGAAAAGAAAGAAACTAACTTGCTCAAAGATGTGCTTTGTGTCTTTTGCTTAGCTGCTGAAACACATAGATACAGTTGTTCTACTTCTGCAGCTTTATTGAAGTTAGAAAGTTTTAAAAGTTTTCATAACTTCCATTGCCTGATATCTCAGAGAACGTAGTGACCAACCCCTGAAAGAGACAGAAACAGCTCTCTGAAATCTCTTTCGTTTTCAATAATTATAGCTGCTATGTTAATTTATGCAAAAGAAGCAAAGTAGCACATGTTGTTTGTAAGGTTAAGTATAGAACTATGTACAGGTTTTCTCTCCTGTATTCTTTAATATTAAATAAGTGTAACACTAAACCCAAAATGGATGTCTTTAAACTTTCACTGTCTCCTTTCTGTGTGTGTCTGTTTGTACCATGGCTACCTACACAAAGCCATGAATGTTGTGGGTGTTTATGGTCAGCATAAGCTCTGCCTGTGTGCAGTGTTTGGTGTGTATCCCATCCTTCATCGAGATTCTTCTTCCAAAGTTTTCAAATTTTGTTTTTCTATGTGGTCACACCCAATACATTGTAACAGAGATACTGGCTAGCTCTGCGTAGGTTTAACCCTTGAGGCATATCACAGTTCCTCCTCCAGAATCTTTACTCAATGAAAACGTAATTTTCATGTAAGTCTTGCTCTGTTTTAAGCAGACAGAGGTTCTGTGTCCTACAGCTTACAGGGATGGATGTGGTAAAGTTGGGTCAGCAAACTTCATTGCACTTTATTGCCCTAGTAGGTGTAGAAGCCCAATGCATAAATTCTGAATGTGTCCCATGCTGTTTGCTTTTTCAGCACTCCAGCAAAGGCAGAAAGTGGACATTAGAAACTTTAAAAAAATCCAGGATTAAATATTTTCCCCTTCCTTTCCTGTGTTTGTGTTCATGAGATATCCATCATGAGTAGATATGGTGCCTAATGGTTAGCAGAAGAGAAAATTCAAACCATCCTGTTACAGTGGGTTTCAGCTGGTGTCTGTAGGCTGTTGTGGTCTGCTGGATACTTTTGAAAGATTTACAGGAGCTAACAAAGATCTTATGTTAAAATAGGCTTAAATTTGCTGTGCAGGAAACTTACCCACTCTCAGAAATTGAGTAGTTTAGGAGATCAGCCTTTAAAGAAAGATTAAAGAAAAAGGACTATGGGTCCTACTGAAGATGAAGTAGAGTATAAAATTTGGTATTTCCATTCTGCATTCTTTCTTTTACTTCTTCAATTTGTTTTTCTTATAATAATAAATGGGTTTTCTCCTGCTCAGGATTAATAGGAGCCAGTCTTTCAGAAGAGTTCTTTTAATGAGGCTTTGTTACAGATTTTATAACTGCCCATTATACTCAGATAACTGTATTATCTAGCTGGAGGGGGGTGTGGATAAAAATCTGAACTGCCATTTCTCCTGTAGATAGCTGACGTTGTTTTGCTCTCTACCTGTAGGAACTTCCAGCCCCTTTGCTTGATGATACCTACAGGAAGGAATTGGGAGATGAAGCAGCAGCTGCTAAGTCTGAGGATTTTCAGGATTCTATGAAAATAGCCTGGCGCTACCAAAATTTACCAAAAGTGGAGGTAATAGCTATTTCCTACGTCTTTCCTCTTGCACTCAAAATGAATTTGAAAAGGAAATGCTTTTCAGTAGAAGCTAGACAACAGAACTGCTAATGGACCGTGTTACAGGATTGCCTCTTGAGGGAAAACTGTCATACACAGCTGAATGTTTTAATTACTAGTGATACAAAAGAAAGGGAATTTGAGAGTTTGCAGGATCTCTAAAACTTTATACGGACAATAGTAATTTTAAAATAAAAAACATTTAAGTTCCATGGGATTTTTCAATGAGTATTATTAAATTGAGACAGCTTTTTATAAAAGTTTGGATAATGTGCTTGCTTACAAACTTGGCCCAAATTTAGTGGTACACAAATTACTTAAGTAGGTTTAATCAACACGACTTACTAGATCTCTGTAGTGAAAGTACTGTGTTAAAGCAAGCTGTTGACCTGCTTATCCATGTGCATAACAACTAAAGCAAGCACTTGAGATTATATCAGCTTCACTGTCACTGGAAACTAATCACTGTGCAGGGACAATGTAAGAAACAAGCTCAGTGGTCAGTCTTTCAGAGTTTACAGTTGTTAGTGTTTTGTGAATAATCAATCTCCCATGGCTGGTGACTTTCATTATTTAATCCAGTGGCACAATCAGTCTTTAACACAATTACAGGATTTCTGGCTATCCAGAATAAAATCTCGGTTTTGTCTATACGTTTTAGCCTACATTTATAAATTCTGATTTAGATGTAGTCATACCTGCCTAGTAAGTTCAGTCGTATTCTTAAAAACATAATTGGAATGTGACAAAATGATCTTACAAGGCTTGGCATGTTTGGTTTTCTGTGAAATTGCACAGACATGGCTATATAGTTGTGTCAGAATAGACTTATATATGGTGACATGCCAAATCAAACAGCCTCCAGGGTAATCATATAATCTCATCAATTTTATTATTGTGGAGCTTGCTGTGCCACTCTGAACCATCCCCAAAATAATTTGTCTGTTTTAAAATCTAGCAGAGTTCCTTGTACATTGATATGGAAACAATTGCATATTGCTAATAAATTGTATTCTGATCTCTGTTCTAACAAAATAGAAAAGTTATTTAAAAATTCAGTTGGGTGTGCACTCATCTTTTTGAACTTCACAGCAGTAAACACTTCTTCCACTAATGTAATATTTCTTGAAAGTGCATGATGTACATGCCCTTGATTATTGCAAATTTACTATGCAAGATGGAATAAGATGGTCAATCTTTTCCCTTGTTATTGTCACTTTTTTAATAGGATGTTGATCATTCTCGATAGTTGAGGTACAATACTTTTATATGTATGTTAAATTTATTCGAAAATAAAACACGCAAATAAATGTATCAGTCTTAAACTATCTATACCTAAAATTACTCAGGACATTTTAATTGGTGAAAAATTGGTTTGAAATTAATATTTTTCAATATTTTGTATTGCAGTTATTATAAAATTTTGGCTCTGTGCTATGTTAATTTGATTGGTGAATATACTTCACTGAGGAAAAATCTGATACTGCCTTGCTACACACAGCAATACATTTAGTGCAATAATTTAATTAATAAATTTGGTTGTGATTCATTCTTTACATTTTCCTTTGATGGTAAAAACCAATGTTGGGTAAAATTCAACATTTTCACATCAAAAATTTCACATCAATTTCACATCAAAAAAGATGTGTTTTCCAAATTGATTGAACTAATATACCAGTGCATTTTCAAAAACTACTGTCAAATAGTTTCAACTGTGAAAGAGAAAAATTAGCTTTGCTTTTAGCTAGAACTCTAAATGCAGTAGCAGAAACTCTTCTATCATTATCTGGCTTAATACAGAGCAAGAATGCTGAGTAAAAGCTGTCTTTGTGGTATTTTTGATGCTTAATTTTGTGACTCTTTCTGAGTAACAATAGATTTTGATTAGTAGTTCAGATACTCCCTTTCTATTTATTAGACCCCATATAGACTAGCCAGGTACCTCATTTTTGTTCTTACGCATGGTATTTGTATTAGTGCTCTTCACAGCTGTCACAGTTTCTCTCTACGTATTGCACATACCATGCATCAGAAAAAAACAGAGGATTTATAAGAAATCTGTTAGAGTGAAAGGCCTTGTTATGCCTGATGTGCCCTTGCCCGTTTGTTACTTACATCTGTATCAGAGGTGAATTTCATTTGAACTTCTAAGTGTATGGAGAGCCTGTTTTGCAATGCAAGACAGTGTGGGGTTTTCTTTTTTCTTTTTTTTTGAATGAACTGCTTATGTTCTTGGGGCAATATATAAACTGTCACAGCATGAAATCAATTTTCTGCCTTGATTCATCCTAAATCTGAGATTTCTAGCACATTAGTATTGCAATTAGAAACATTAACAGCAGACGGTAGCATAAAAGCACACTCTGCTCAGTGACAATTTAGTGTATTTCTCCTTGTGCAGAACAGGAATCCAGGAAAGACCTGGCCTGAGCCTCCAGTCCGCTAATAAATTTATCAGCTCAAAGTTGAGAGGGATGGCAAGTGTGTGCTCTGCGCTCTCCATGGCCATTCTGCTAAGGCAGATTATTCATGCTTACTTGATTCAGGTAGGCTTTCTGCAAGCTTCCCGCTAAGCCTGGGAATGCAGGACACTGAGGCCTATTCACGGCCTTCTGACATGGACCCAGCTTTTATTGCTTTTATGGGGGTTTATTAGCGCCAAATCCCAGGCTCCACCCAGTTTGTAGGCGCTGTGCTCATTCTTTGGAATCAAGAGAGGTTATCACCTACCTTAATCCATGCAGCAGGGTGGATTAAGGACACCAATGTGCCTCAGGATTCTCAAAGAGGATCCTGGAAACTTCTTGTTTCTTCTTTTTTGCTGTCTTTACTAAACTCTATTGGGCCTCAGTAAGGATTTGCATCTGAAATGGGCAACCTGGAGCTTTTCTCAATGAAGACATCAGATCAAAGTTCAGTTAGTCAAGGCCTTTCTAAAACATTAAGGGGGCTTGGAAGTACACAATAAAAAGATGAGCTCTGGCAGAGATTGCAGTAAAAACATTCTGATCTGTAATCCGGATAAAGAATAGATTATAGGCCAAAGAACAGCCCCTGTTGAAATTGCTTTCAGAATCCTTGTTTTGAATAAAGTTACATTTTACAATAAAAATATTTAGATTTTGATAGAATGTTATGTTTTATTGGACTGCCTACTTTAAAAATCAGATACCAATAAAGAAATTTGTACACTGACTTAGAGAATGTGGGTTTCTATCGGGTTTTTTGTTTGTTTGTTTTTTGTTTGTTTGTTTTTTGTTTTGGTTTGGTTTTTTTTACTTAAACTGATTTGCCTTTTATGACTAGATATTCCATGGGGTTTTTTAATTAAAAACTAATTATCTGTTTTAATTAAAAGTTGGGGGTTCATTGGTTATTCTGGGAAAAATATTGCATTATTGTTACTGTTGATATTCGCTGATAACTGACCAGGCCTTACAACTATTAGTCAAATAGTTTCAAAATATTTACCCTAAATAAAATCATTCTATTTAATCTTAACAGTTTAATAAATTTTTGGTAAGATACTATCTACTTTAATATTGTATGTTATAACAATCTAGGAGGGGGGTTGACTTCACATGTTTAATTCAAATAATGTTGCAGGTTGTATTCTGAATTCCATTAATGTGGAACAAATACATGCATTTATTTCCTCTGTTTACTAGCACAACACAACCAAAATGCATAGTTCCAGCCCAGTTTATATTAAATTTAGTTTATGATGTTTTATATACCAAAATTAAGATCTGAGGAAAATGTATCTTCATTATGGCAAATCATAGTTACTGTGTGTAATGCTCAACCTACCGTTTATTCAATTTTCAAAAATTAGAAATAGTTTTTAGCTATTTGCTATTTTTCTTTTACAATCAGTTATATGGAGATGCAATGGTTTTGTTTTTTCATCATAAATGAAGGAAATAAATCATAAATAAAGGAAACATTTTCCAAGTCAGCTGAAAATATTTCTGTAGCACTATATAATTCTCAGAGACTGAAAAATCAAAGGGGCGGAACACACGATGTTCTGCGCATTTCATAGATCTGGTCTTTGCAAATTTGTGATCATCTGTCTAGAACATGTGCAAAAATATATTCTTTTAATTATCTGACTGCACTTTGGTGATGCAGCTTGGAACAGTAAGGGTTGAATTTTCTGTGAAAAATTCACATTCAAGTTTGACAACAGGGGAACGGAAACTTAGTAGTAAATGCAATTATGTTTTTCTACTTGAACCTTTTATTTAAGCGGAATGGGGGAAAACCAGAAGTGTATTGCTAGTTAATTACTTTCTTTTGACAAATAGTTTAAGACTGTAATCAGTATTGTTGTTTCCACAGGCCAGCCCAACAACATATACAAAGTTTGGCCATTATTATGATGTTTCTAAAAAAATGTCTCCGGAACTGTGTCAGTCTGTAAAATGGCACAGTTTTTACCTTCATGAAGAATTGTCTTTCGAACCTAAAATGAAAAAATGGTAAGTGTTGATACCATGGTTCTGTTGTATGTTTAGATTTTGTCTGCATATTGGCAGGAAAGGATTTTTTTGCTTCTACACTTGCTGTGAAAAACCTTGTGGTAATGCAGTGGGGTCAGGAGCAGTGGGGCCGTGGGTCCCCCTCAGTGCCACATGCCTGGAGTGGCACAGAGAGCTCATAGCTCTGCTCCCGGCTGGGGGAGGGAGCACGTTGGCAGTGACAATTAAGGCAGACATTACTAGGACAGCCTAGGACACAGCTGCGTGTTCAGCCCAGTCCTACTGACAGCCGAGTGTGGGGACTGGGGAGAGCTATTCTTGTCTGTCTGAGAATACTCCCTGAGCACCGTGCCCCATCAGCTCAGAGATGTGCTTGTCAGGTGGCGATCAGTCTTAGGAAGATATCTGTGCAGTTTTTAGGGCTTAGGAGACAGGCCATCCTTGACCTACATAGCTTAGAATGCTAGATCAGATTAGTTTGTGATGTGCTTTTACTTCTTACATCCTACAGCTTCACCTAAGGAAAATACAATATACTGTGAATAAAATTACAATCACTAATTATGTCTTACAAAACATTTCCCATTCAAACTCTCCTCTGAATGAATAACTTATTATGTTTATGTCTATCAGTAGTGAATTAAGGAAGACCGAGAGAAAATGAGTGACAGTAGCAAAGACTCGTATTAGCCTGTAGACACATGTCCATTGTGTCTTTCTTGGAGACACTTCAAGTCAAGTCAAACATCAAGGCTGGGCCAGCAATTTCTTTGTCCAGTCCAGTCACTGAATTTATATAATACCTAGATTTATAGATCCCAGTGTATAGGGCCAACTCCTAGAGGCAGTGTGGTGTGCTTCATTGGGATTGATTTCCATTGCAGTACACTCAAATATAAAACTTCAGATTTATGAAAGAAGTGCAGTATGAAGCACCTTTCTTAGAGCTGTAGCAAAGCAAAAGCCAAGTCTCTCTATGATTTGTACTGTGTAACATGATCAAATGTCACTGCTTTGTAAAGTAAATTTTTGTGATATTGTAAAAAAAAAAACTTTTAGGAGAAAGCAGAGATCTTTTATTTTATTCTTTCTATAGTAAATATTTGAACCAACTTTGTTAATATATTATGTATAATTTCTAATTTTTAGTAGCAGAGCAGTGGGGATAGACACAAGAATATCTGACAGATAGGTTGCAAGTGTTGTTACTCTTACTGAGCAATTTAACTCACTTCCTCTTCCCTAGCTAATGCAAATGTCATGACTCTGGGCTTCATTCCACTAACTATATGGCTGTGAAGTATTTGTTCATTTTACATTAAAATCAAATTAACTAATCAGTATAATATAAGAAAGGGACTTTATGCATTTGATTTTATAAGCCTTGTTTAATACTGATATTGTCCTTGTGTGCTAGCCTGATAAAAGTGCATAATTCTTACTATGTGAGTTCTATTCTTATTTTTAGTTTAAATCTAACATAAAGACTGGGTTTATTTAATTTTCTTGGCAAGTTGGTAGAGCGCAGAGTGATGAGGTGAGGAACATGATCAAATAAAGCTGCACTTTGAAATGCTTATCTCCTTTTCCTCTCCCTACACGCTCAACGTGGGTCTCCTTCAAGAAGCCTCTTCTGAGGAAACGAGGGAACTGCGGTGTTGGGAGTAAGGGCAGGTACCAAAGTAACAGCCAGCCACCATTCTAAACATTGTCATGCAGTCTAAGAACAATGTGATAAGGGACAGGGAGGAATAAAGAACACACTGGGAATGGTGAATTCTTAGAAATCTGTGGGAACTGTAGAGTTGTGTACGTCTCTTTCTTTACAGTAGATCATTGGTCTTTTAACTTTGATTATTGACATTTCTGACCACAAACACGGTGGATTCCCTATTTTAAAAAGGTTGTACTAGGGCAGTGTTAAGACAAGGTGGGAAGGAAGAATTTTTCAAAATTACAGTCCCTGATATAAAGCTTAAGAAGAATGGAAGTTCTTGGAAAAATCGAAGCAGAGTTAAAAACTGACATATAGAGGATGTAACTCTGTCTTCTGCAGTCATGGGCTATGGTAAATTGTAGTGGTAGAAATACCGGCTGGGAATGTGGAGTTGTTTATCTAATGATTTGTGCAAGAAGTTGCTTTGCAGACACAAGTTGGGAGTCCTGTAGAATCTCCATCACTGAAAATTTCTAAGGACAAGCTAGGTAAACATCTGTCAGACCTATTGAGGTCCTTTTCATCCCTGTCTTTGTGATTCTTTAATTCACATCAGTCATGATGTATTAAGCCAAATATTGCGTATGAATGTTAGCAGTTATTTCACTCCTCTCAATAAGTTCATGCTTTTACAGAAACCCAGCTGATTGTACTGTATTTTTTGCAAGTAATGTGATGAAATTCTGAGGGAAGCATTCTTTTCTCAAGGAATGAAAACAAGCTCACAGTCCTTGCAGCATGATTTCATTTTAAAAAGTTTCTACAAAGGGGAGGGAAGGGTTATTCTTTTGCTGGCTTTGCTGTTTGGAAAATCAATTGAATGCTTCGGGCTTTTAAATCTAACTTCAAGGTTTTGTAGAATGGTAAAAATTTCTGTTCTCTTGGTTAACTAGATGATTTTAAAGAAAGTAGTCACACAATAGTCACCTTTCAATAGAAGTCAACAATTTGTATTAGACCTTATCTTGGTTTGCCTGAAAGTCCTACTGGGAGCTTGGACTCTTGCTCTGTGTTACAGTGAACGAGAAGCACAGCCATGGCTGGTTAGAATGTCTCCACTTAGAGCATGTAATTTCTTAAGCATATGGTTCTCAGACTATGGCTAGATCCATACCCCAAAAAATCCCTGTTGACATAATGCTGATTGCCTGTCTAACATTGAAAAATCTCTAATCTATCATGCTGATGGTACCTCAAAAAGGTACTGGCAGCCTGAAAGGAAATTAAAAAAAATTACAAAAATTACTTGAAGTTCAGAAAATCTCTAAAAATATTTTTTCTTGCAATTTAATTTATTGAAAGAAGATTGACAGAAAACTAACAGTGGAAGCTGACAAATCCTTCAAAAATAAGGAAGCATGAAAAGGAGACAGTACATTATTGAAATAATTTACATTAATAGGCTCTATATTATGAGATGTTTGCAGAAGATTTCATGACTTTCTGAAGGGTATACTTTGCAAGATCTGTATCAGTAAAGATATTTCTGAATGAAATTTTCTCTTAAATTGTGTAGGAGTGCAGACCAAAAGCAGTGGTGTGTTGTGGGGGTTTTTAAGTCCAAGAATGTTTTGCTTTTGTCAGTAATGCTGAGGTTGAGGAGGAAGTGGAAACGAATAGTTTTGTTGAGTATATAGTTTCCCGTAAGTGAATGGTATTATTGTTGAGACATGATGCTTCTTTATAGTAGCAAAAGTTGCAAAAAATTAGTGATTAGCTGGAAGAAAGAACTTTTCCGTCTTCTCTAAATGTTCCCACATTATTTCATCTTGCATGTTCCATTCTAAATATCGATAGCATTGCAGAGCACAGCCTGGTTTAACCTCAGGCTGAAATAAATTGTTCTGGTCGTGTAACTACAGCCATTGAGGAGGCACCGTCTCTCAGGTACTCATCATGGAAAGTGCACCTAACCCAGTACACACATCCCACATGAACATCATGAGCAATGACAGCCTCATCATTGTAAGGAGATTTTAGAAGCGTGGGGGATTTTTTAATTGCACCTTTTTGATTAAATTATTGTACATACTGATGTGAGCAAGGTGTTCCCTGAGTGGTGTCCTGTTTGGGTGAGGTTTTTTCTCTTTCCTTGATAGAAACCTGCTACTTTTGTATGTAATTAATGGTCCTCAAAGAATGTACTTAATCCAAAACTTGTTTAGATGAACCTAGAGTTCACCTTGTTGACCAGCCTTTCTTTTCCCTTTATTTTTCAGTTAGAGGTTGACTAGTTTTGGATGACCTTAGGTTTCATTTCTCCTCCTTGAGGTTTGAAACATCTTCCCCACCCTCCTTTTCTTTGGGAAGATGTTGGGAGCAAGAAGAACAATTTTTTGCTCTCTTTTCCTTTCACCACCCTGGGATGTAACAACAGATTATGTATTTATAGCAGAAAATATACAAGAAAAGTAATGTACTACATTTTGTAATACAGCTTACAGCTTCCTGTCAGAAACATGAGTATACTGAACATATATTTTACAATCCTTGGAATAACAATGCTGCATCTTTTAATAAGAAAGATCTTTTCTCATAATGTTTTGTGACATAAAAATATGTTTATATTTATAAAAACGACCAGATCATCATCATGCTTCTAATTCTTTAGCACCACATTAAGAAGCCCATTTTATTTCACCTGTTCTTCAGTGACTAAACTGTCTCTGTAATTATAGCTAATGTCTTTTTTGAGATAATTACAGAGCTTCCCTTGCAGGATCAGAGATGTAGGAACTTTATATGGGCCAGAAACTCCTGGCCCTTTTGAGAAATATGTATGTCCCTCTCTTGCTATCGACACAAGCGCTTCGGTTTTTTAAGAACTTGAAAAGGAAGGTGATTGTTTGACTGATTGGATTAAAACTGACCGTTTACTTTGCAATTAAAAATGAGATTCGAGGTTATCGACATCATTTGTTCACCTTCACGTTTGGATCAATCTTCCTTTTCTTTCCTGTGTTTTTACATGCCTGTGTGTATCTGTTTTTTGACGGAGGGAGGGGCTAAATGTTACCCTGTAAACTGGCACCTGCCAGACAGTGTAGGTGTAACATTTAGTAGCCATATTTGCTCTCCTTTCTGGAGTTCTGGTGCTTGATGGCTAAATTAGACTGCAGGGTTCCCTTTGGATAATCACTCAAGATGGATAGAAGTTCATTTTCTCATGATAAAAATTAATTGAAGATAGATTGTGAAGCCAGTTCTCCAAAAGGAAGTAGTAAATGGGACTGGGTGTTTGGTGCCAAAAGAAGGCATAAACCTTCTCTGCTTATCTCATTTTTATGTTGGGGAAGGGCAGCTATGTCCTGGTGCTAATGCTGGGCCCGGGTTTACAGGGGTGTGTGGCTGACAGTAACTGTTCTCCGGTAGTAGTTGCCAGGATATTCTGGTGTCCTGGTCGCTGCACTGCTGGAGCTGGTACATAGCAGGAAGGCAGGAATATCCTCTCTGGTGACTTTGCCCATTGCAGACAACACTTGTTTTCTATGTCTCTGCTTCTAGTCTCGTTCTTCAGTGCAGTTACAAATAAGAAGGTTTGATAATGAAAGGAAAAAAAATATTTAAGTTGTAGTTTTTCAGTAATACTTGTAAATTTTACCTTAAGAATGTATGTGCTTTTGAAAAAAGAATAAATTTATCTAGAGTCTAGATTTACCAATAAATTTAGATAAAACAGGTTTGACTGTCTTGCCTAATGGGGTCTCCTTTTACATAACAAGGCTATTTGTCATACCCTTGATAACCTAACCTTTGTTAACTGCTTGGAAACTATCAGCAGAGAAGTCAGAGTCTTTGTTGTAACCAGGATACCTTCTTGTCAGCTCCTGCTTTATCCATTACTAAAGTGTTAAACAAAAAAAGAGTAAAGAAGGAATTGTTTAAACTCATTATCAAAATTAAATGGTGTTTAGTAACAAAACCAAAAAAAAGACTAGAAATTGGAAAATAAGAAATATCTTATGTCCTTCCTTAAATATTGTGACAAACATTGCCAGAAGGGTAATGTGACTTGGTTTTATAAATAGTGTTTCTACAATATTTGTCGTGTTCTTATTTACATAAGATGGGTCAAATTCAAGTAAACAATATTTTAGAAAGAGGTAGAAGAGAACCTGTTTTTACATCTTTAAAAAATCTACACACATTACATTTACATTTAAATTCTTTCTTTGCTGCAAATCTCTTTCTGGTAGATTAATTGAAGATCTACTTGATTTGTTTGTTTTAATTTTGGGTCCCTTTAATCCTGCTAGTGCTTTGGTTACTTTATTCTTTTATCCACTAACTCTTAAAAACAGTTTAGTAATGAATCAGAAATCAGCAAATATTTTGATTGCAGTATATTCTCTGGCAAAAAAATTATCTGTTGTGATAATGCAAAGAAACAGTGAGAGAATTTTGGCTACTGTGGGGGCTAAAGTTCACCCTGTAAACTGACAGCTGCCAGACAGTGTAGGTAGAACATTTAATAGCCATTCCTTTTGCAGCTAAACACTGGGCTTCAAAAGTTAATCTTCCCTGCTTGAGGTGCTCTTTTTTTTGTATAGCAAGACAGACTTTGAAATATGAAATAAGGTGTTGAGATTATATACTGCCAGTTAATTTTCAGCTCTGAATTTCATAAAGAGTATTCAATTATTAAGGTACACCAGTTTAATCAGTAGCCTTCTAGGGTACTAAATCTGAAACAAAAATAGAGTTTAATTTGGAAACTCTCATTTGTGTTCATATCAGAGAAAGTTCATGTCTTAATGTTTTTTGACACTGAGTAGTTCAAAACTCAAATTTATTAGAAGATGACTTTATGACTTTTTTGATTGTAGATGTTTATAACTCAAGTATATTTGGGGTTTGGGGTTGGGTTGATACTCTTTTCTTAAAGGGAACATAGAATTTTGAGGTGAAGCAATGGTGCCAAAGACAGATCATTGCAATTCTTACATGCTTCTCAGAAAAGTTGAATTTTTTTCTGCCAAGGGATGAGAGCAAGTTTATTTGGATTTATTCTTCAGTAAAATGCATTTGGGTAGCAGTCTAGGCTCTTAGTAAAGTATGGCAATTGTTTCATTAATGTTTGGGCCAGGTGGTCTCTCAAGGTGCCCCCCAACCTGGGTTCTTACCAAACCAGATATAAATGATTGGACCAAACGAGAATATTTTTAGAGGCAAAATTTTCAAAATAACCAGTTGTATTTCCCAAGAAGTACAGCAAGAGGTTTGAATCCTCAACCCTTTATGGTAATTAGTGAGACTGGAAGAAAATGTCGAAGCCAGAAAAGACAGAAGGGCTTAAGCTGCAGTGAGGAACCTACATCAAACCCAGACAGCCAAGCCAGTGTGCTCCATGGGATTTCAGAAAACAACATGTATCTTTTAAAAGTGAGCACCTGAATTGCTCTTTGAAAGTAAAGGGCTTCTATGTCTGACAAGATGATTTGCTGAACTTTCATTTTGTTTTAAGTCTGCTTAAATCCATTTTTAGGCATCAGTTTGCTTTTGTTTGTTTTTCTGAATGTTATATTTTCTAAACAATACATAGAAAAAATGCTACCTTGCAATTTTGCTGTCATGCAAATAAAGCAGTGAAAATGTAGGAAAATTTTCACAGAAAGTCAACTCTGTTCATCAGGGCATCGATTAGGTATAGTTGGAATAACAATAACAACTGGGTAGATCTTTGTCAGTTACAGACGATTAGTACTGGGCTGTAATGGTTTCAACTTTAAGTTGATAAATCATTAATCTTCTAGACGTTAAGTGAGTCTGATGTAATTAAGTTATCTTAATCCCTAGAGATTTTAGCTTTCACTAAATGTCTGAGTACTGAACTAGTTAATATGAAGCAATCACAACTGCTTACAATGTCAACTTTATTCAAAGAGTTTGGGGTTTTTTTCTTCTCTGACACTTCTTTTCTCTATGACACTTGCAGTGAAAGCTGCATCTGCTCATATTTATTTTTTGTACAGCTGTTAGAGACATATAGGAGAGTATGAAAATGTGTAACTAACATATTTCTTCTTACCAACAGTAATATGAACAGTGGTTATGGAAGGCTGCTTCAGTCCATTCAGAGGATCATTTCCCAGGAAGGCTTTGATGGCTCTGATCCCCAGGTACTGAAGACTCTCATACTCCTCTTTAATCCTGTAACTACTGTTTTCTGGCTTTTCAAGAGTGGCACAAGGTCTTGGACCTTGTTCCTTAATAAGGAACAAATTGTTTCTAAGCACTGTTAAAGTAAACAAGCAAAATAAATAGTGTTGTCAAGGGATTTTTTGAGTTTTTACCTGTTACAGGTGTGCAGGACCATGCAAGAAAGAAATGTAAGACAGCAATAGTAAAATGCATTTTCTGTGCAATTAGCTAATAAATGGATGGCCAAATATAATGTAATTAGGCAAAACCCCTTTTTCCCCCGCAATATTTGTTTTTCAAATTATTGCTTTAGCAATAATCTGTTCAAGATTCTTGAGGTTAAACATTTACCCTTAAACTTTGAGATTTTTTCACTGTTGTTTTAACTGGAGTGAATTTTCTAATTAATTAAACAGTGGTATCTTTATGTAGTTAGCATTGAAAGAGAAGTAAGGAAATAAGACTGCTATTTCAATTTACAAATCAAAACAGCTTACCAACCTTCCAAAAATCTCTGTACTCTTCATAAAGTATAATGTGGGTAATCAAAAAACATTTTTAGTGTAACAACATAGGCTGAAAGACCTTTTCTAATTTGAGCAGTGCCCTATCAGTTATTCTTTGTCAAATTCAGTAACATGGGAGTCCTTTGGAGTTTGCAGAAATAATAAAGTAAATTGTATATATTGATGCTTAATTGAAAGATCATTATTGTTGTGCAATAGAAATGTTACTGCAGTAGAAATCAATTCGTATAGGCACTGGAGAGCCTGAAATGGTTTAATACGAGACTGCGTACCAGTCCAATATCTTAGGGATCATTTTAGCAGTGGAGATAAAGCTGGAAAGGATGTTTTTGTGTCTAACAGTGTGGTTTAGAAACATTACCTGCACAGAGCACTCGTGTGTAAATGTCGGTTGTTTGTGCTCAGCGCTGTCTCTGCCGAGATGTCTGGGAGGGTTCGCCTTCCCTTCGGTGGCAGTGCCAGTCTGGAGAAGGCCATTGGTCCCTGCCAGGCCCCTCTCCCCGCTCGCCGCGGTAGCCATGGCAACAGGCATGTGTGTCATCCTCCCGTGCAGCACGGGGATGCTCCTCCTGCCTCAGAGCCATGGGTGAAACAAACACCCTGCCAGCCTCCAGCCAGCAGCCAGCCTCCTGCCGAAGACATTCAGCTGTTAGTGCTTATTTCTCTTTTCTCAGATATAGATATATATAGAGAGATATATATATAGATATATAGATATATATATATATAAAAGAAAATGAAGGTTGTTCAGAGCCAGAATTTGGGGGTTTTTTTGCTTGCAAGTAGAGAAAAATTAAACATCACTGATCGTTATTTTCTCTACTTTTTGTTGATCATTTCAAAGTGTCTTACTAGTGTCAGTAAAACAAAACCAGAACTTTAACTGAGATGAATGTAACGGTATATGTTTGCTAAATAATACATATAAGTTTCTAAGGTGAAGCTTTAAAAGTTAGAAAAGTCCTTTTTCAGGCCAGTTGATTGATCTAGAAAGCCATTAGCCCTATGTAGTTCTTTCTGTTTCAAGGGAGGTAATGCGTATGACTTCCTAGAGTGATTTCTATTACTTTCTTTTAATATTCCACTTTTTCCTTATGCATCATCTTTCTTTGTACGCTCAAATTTTGTACATTTAGAAGCCTTGCATAATACACACTTCTTAAAAATATGTCCAGACTTGAATGTAGTAGTGGCCCAGAACACACCTTGGATCTTTTGTTTGCCAAATCTCTGAGCAATTCTCTGCTGTTTTGTACCCTCTTCTATTTACTGAGCCCTCAGAAATGCTGCTTAAGTAAGCAGATATGAAGATTGTAGAGTAAGGAGCAGCCTTATACTCCAGTATTCTTCTGGATCTGTGTATAATTGCCATATATAATCATAAAAGCTTCTGAGAAGTTTGTATGTGTATGCCCCCCACCCCCAAATAATCCTTTACCTGACTCGTAAAACTTTCAGATATTTTTAGCTACTTTCACAACAATATGCCAATGTTACTTAGAATTACTCCTTTATTTGAAGAGGGGTGTGAAGAAAAGTGAGCTGAACATGACTCACCCCAGCTGAGAGATGACACAATTAGGAAAATTACTGCAAACGACCATTAGAGGTTTAGTAGACCTTTTGTAAAATGCTCAGGCATTTCTAGGACCTAGTATGGTTAGTTAACATTAGTTTTATAGAACCATCTGCAGGTGGCCATCTTAAGTTAATATTTTTTTGACTGTCCTGCATGGCTTTGTGGAGCTTAGGACAATAATTCCTGTTTGAGGTATGAGGATATGGAAAATGGTCGAAGTTGAAAAATGAAAATGAAAATATGGTCGAAGTTGACCAAAGCAATACCTATTTCTTCACACTGACTGGAACAGCTTTGCTAAGGTCTATTTGGAAAATCAGAGTTTGAATTACCTATAAGCTGCAAAAACAAGCATCAGGTTTACATCCTTGCTAAAACCTCCCAGTAACTCTTTGCTACTGATCATTAAGTTTGAATCCTTTATAAATTGATCATGGCATTAAATTATACAGAATAGTACCTCTTTGTTTCAGAGTATTTTGGGGTCTTCGTGTTTGACATCAGAGCTTTAATAGGCAGCTATTTCCTTAACATTTCTTTTGTATACTTTGGAGCTCAAGTTGAGTGGCTTTCAAGGTAATGGTTGAAAATTATATGGAAAAATTAAAAAAAAAATTAAAAAATAAATCCAAACTTCCATGCTAATGTGAATATAAAAGATCTAGTGGTATATCTGAAAAAATGTTATCCTACTCTTTACAGCAGGCTTGTTGTGAGAGAATGTTAGACTTATGCTTTTCTTATATTTCAGTTTTGGAATAAATTATCAGGGCTGTGTGGGCCTGACAGAATTATACTAGTGGAAGTTCTATTACTGGCCAAAATAAATACATCTGATATTATCTGGTGTTTAAATAGCTTTATCTTTTACTACTCTTATGACTGGATGTTGTGAACTAAGCATCTGTCATCCTCTGTCCAGTAAGAGAACAGTTCTTTCCTCTGTGTGTTGTTCTTATGGATGCTTCTCATAAGAAAACAGTCTTTTTCTCATTTAAAAAGTTTCTGTAAGTTTTATGTAAGTTTCTGCTGAAATTTTGAAATACTCTAACACTTTCTCTGCCTGGTCAATATCCATGATATCTGGATAAAACTGTTTTCTTAAATGCCTGGTTTTTTCCTGTTGCTTAAATGCAAATCAAGAACTGCCTGAATCTGCTCTGACCAGAAGTCATTAAAGGATATTAGACTAAAACTTCTATTTTTGCTATTCTTTTTAAAACTGAACATCTGAGCCTAGGGAATACCATACAGAGAAGTCAGATTGTGTTTATCCTGTGCTGTTGTCCTGATCTGCATGCAGTAGCATAAAAAGTCAACTTTTCATAACTAAAGCCTAAAAGCCTGCAAAGCCCATGACTAAAGAATCTGCCAGAGCTGAAACATAGACTGCTTTCCCAGAGATTGGGAGTGAATTGGCAGATCAGCTCCCCATGTAAGACACACAGCTGGATAAATGCAGAGCCGTGTGGTACTGACTGTGTCTCACAACCCAGGCTCTGTCTAGCCAACATGGGTAAGGAAGCTTTGGAAGAGTAGCCTCTTGTCTTGTCAAAACCTTTCCTCTGGATTTCCAGAGCAGCTGTGCAGTGCTTTGTGCTTGATAGTTGCTGTTTATTCCAGGTGTTGGAAATTAATCTACAGTTTATCAAAACACTTTTCTGTTAGTGAGAAGTACCTGCAAGATTTTACTTATCAAAACTTAAAGAATATTTATATATGTGTGTATGTGTGTGTATGTGTATAATTAAAGAAAGCTGGTCTTTAAGTATGAACCCTGAACTCTAGAAATGTTTCTTTGATCACCTCGTGCAGGAAATCTTTCAGTAAGGGAGTTCATTGTCTCTCTCTCAGCTGTTGATAGCAAATATATCTAAAATCCTTTCCAAAGATCACCAGGAAAGGTCGCATCAAATAAGCAGAAATAAGAGTTGTCATCATGAGAGATAACATTATACTTTGCATAAACAAGTTACAACTCTGGCTTCATAATCTGTCCCTTCAGAAAAGGAGCTTTATCTTAGCCGCTGCCTCTGTTGGATGCTCCTCTGCCAGCCTCCTGCAGGGCAGCAAACGGGCTTTAGGTAGGTAATACGTGGGACTGTTTAGGATTTTGTATGTCAGGACAGCTTAGATTCCAGTACCCGGTAGGTATCTAAAGCAGACCAGAAGCTCTCATGTCAAGGTGTGGTCCTTAAGAGACAATCTGCTGATGTCCCCATCAGTCTCTGCATTTCCCCAGCTGTGGGTACAACTTCCTTCATTAGTGGGAAGGAGTTGAAAGCAATGTAGATGATACTTGGAGACTTCTAAGACAGTGACAGGCCCATGTGTTGGTGAGGTAAGGCACTGACCTTGTTCACTCAGGAGGAGCAGAAAAAGTGAGACTGAAGCAAACAGTCAGAATAGTCAGGTTATGAAAGTAACGCAGCGGAAAGGTGAAAATAGAGGGAGAAGTTGTGTTTGATTGCTCTCAGGCACTTCCAGCAGACTGTCTTAGAACTGGGAGAAAATACTCTTTTACATGTTTTTTAAGACAGTGATGGAGGAGGGTAAGGATATAAAAGGTCCTAGTGTTACTGGATTTTATGTCAGAATATATTTAGCTGGTAAAATGCAAATTAATAGTTCAAAATGCCATTCCATTTGCAATGTTTATAAGATTGGCTGAGATTACTATGATTACATAAAATACATAACAATTATGGATAGGCATTCTAGAAATTTTATTCCTCCTAGTGTTTAAAAAATAAAAAATTACTTCTTTTTTTTCCAATAGAAAAAACAAAGGAATGTTTTGCGGATAGGAATTCAGAGTCTGGGTTCCGTATTGTGGGGTGATGACGTTTGTTGCAGTGATACTCCTGAAGATATTCATAGCCTTACAAAATTTCTGTATGTTCTCCGTGGCCTGCTCAGGAAGTCTTTGTCAGCCTGCATCATCACAGTGCCTGCTCACCTTATCCAGGTAGGAATGCTGCTTTCGCTGGATTTCAGAGCTGCCACATCACTTAGCAAAAGTTTAAAGCTTATGGTGAGAAAACAAATGCAATTCTGGACATTTCTTAAAGTCTTTTTGTTCAAAGTGTGAGCTTAAAACATTACTGTATCTTATGCTTTATACTTTTGTGGAGGAGCCATGCTGCCAAATCTACAAAGACCTAAGTATAAAATTACTTTAGGAACTGTTATACCAAATGTGGGTCTTACTCCTTTTTTGAAAAACTATCAAAATTTCAGAAACTGTAGAAAAGCAAAGAAAATACCTATACTAATCTCTTCTTCAGTTTTTTTTTACAACATCTCTCTACACTTTTCCAGTGCTTTCAAAATGTCTTTTGGACTATCAGTACAAAGCTTTTCAATCCACTGTCTTTATCTGTCTCATGCTCATTATGATGATATCTGATCTTGTTTTTAAAGCCAGGAGCTGAAAGGTACAGGTTTGCTCTATGATTCTAATATCCCCTTGTACTGGGACCAGGAGCAATCCAGTTATGGCATCAGAGGCATTTTCCCAACTGCAAAATCAGAAGCAATTATCAGCATTGTTCCTGATAGCATACGGAGACTTAAATGTATCTTCTGAAAATAAACTTTTTTAACAAAAGGAAAAATGTAGATCGTCTTTTGTTCTGCGAGTGGTAACGTAACTTACAAAAGCAAAATTATTATTCACAATGAACAGAGAACCTATAATTTTAGATATTTGATTTGATTATAGTAAAAAAAGTACTGGATAAAACCTCATATTATGCAAAATGTTTTCATAGTAGGTGAGTTTATCAATAGATTAAATCTTGGCTTAGGTAGGCGCATGACTCACATGTATTGCATTTTGTTAAAGGTCTTTGAATACCTGCAAATGTTATTCATTTAGATACCAATGTGATTACTGCTTCAGAAATAAAGAAGGTCGATTTTCTAGTTTTACCATTGTAGTCAAAAGTGTGTGAATATTTCCCTTGCAGTACATACCTCCATCTCCTTACTTACTATTTTTAAATATTAGGTGGCAGTCTGCCTTCAGGAAAAGGGACAGTTAAATTTAATGCAAGAAATAGAATTTGTGAATGTAAAACTATCATCCTACTTCTTACACACTGGAATTGCCTGTCCATAATTGGGATGTACAACCCTTTCCATTGTACTCTTCTTTATGTATCATGCCAATAAAAGGTATATTTGTATTTTAGAGAAGTCTAGAAGTGTCTCCAGGAAAGACACTGAAGGACGAAGATTTTTGTTTGTTTCAAGCTTACTTGGGAAGTTGATTTTTGGTTTGTATTTATAAATTCCGTTTAGATCAATTCCCAGGGAGTTAGGATTAAAATTATACCTCATTTTTTAAATGACTGAGTTTTTAATTTTAACAGTAAGTGCTAGAATATTCTGAATTTTTAAAAAAGAATCATTATGTACAAAATATTTGCTTAGCTGTCTTAAACAAGGGCATTAATATTTATTTTTTTTTAATTGTGAAACTTCATGTATCCTTCTTTAAACACCGCACTGTGGAGAGAGCTGTCATTAGGAGGAGCAAAGCTGGTGAGGGTTCCTCCTAGCCCACATTACTGAGTTCCCAGAGCCCTGCTGTGTAGTTGTTGCACTCTCCAAGAAGCCTGTTAAAGAGCCCCTGGGAGCATGTGTCCAGCCTCCCTGGCACTGCTTAATTGGTGAGGCTGGCGAGATGAGAGGACAGCCGAACATGTGCTCGCTCCGGCTCGCGCCGCAGACGGACCCTCCTTATAATAACAGCAGCTGCTCGCATTCTCACAGCACAGCTACTCACCATTCTGTTGCTGAGGGGTCTTGCTGCATTCAAAAAGTAAAGGAAATATCTCTTCTTTCCAACAGAGTGAGAGAGAGGGATATTTCTTTTTCCAAGTACATATGTATTTGATTTGATCAGTCAGTTGTAGCATATGCTTTCTCTGTTGAATCGTCGTCAGTGCACTGAAGGCATAGAGAATTCACACTGTTTTTCTGAAGATGTAGTCAATTCCCCATTTTTTCCCTGAACTGCTGTACCTGTTATTCCTAGGTTGTAGTTTGGCCCCTAACTAAATTAACTGGGTGGTCTCCAAGTAAATTCTTCATATATGTAATTTCTATGAAGGACATATAAGTTCAAAATCACATTTAATCTAAGGTTTGTCTGGATGACATATACATAAAAATAGTTCCATCTTTACTTGCTTCGTCATGAAAAAGTAGATTTTTAGTAGTGACATAACTTATCTTGTCTCTGTCAGTCTCCAATACTAGTTACTCCAGTGAAGAGGAAATAAAACAATTAGTAGTACTGATTTTTGACAGGGGCAGTGTCTTTTCAATTGGAACTAGTTCTGTTTTTTATATAAAGTCTATGAATAATGCACATAGATAAATGTATGTCTATCTATTTTTTGAAATTGTTTTCTTTTATGTATTTTGCCAAATACTTTGCATGTTGTACTGTGACAGGGAGTTCACAAATTACATCTACCTGGTTTCTTTCTTTTTCAGAAAGTTTAATTTTGCCTTTACTTTTCTTGGCTGGTGAGACATTAAAATGATCCTCCCTATTTCATGTTTTCTGTATTCTGGTTTGTAATTTTTCTCATGCTGCCTCCTTAATCTGTTTCTAAATGGTCACTTTACCTTATTACAGTAACATAATACAATAATGCTATTATTGTTCATTTACTTTTCCTACATCCTCATGTCTGGTTTGACTCTTCAATGATTACAGAGCATTAAAAAGTGATTTTGTTCTTGGTGTTTTCCCCTCTGTGATACACATGCACCAATGTGGCTCTTTCATTATTCCAGCAATTCATTGTCTTGGATTTAATAACTTGGAATTGCATTTATCCAAAGATAATGCTCATTCATCCACCTTGGTGGGACATTTCATGATGTTCTCTAGGGCTATATTTTAGTAAAAGACACAAGTTTGCAAAAAAAGTCTGGTTTTGTGTGGAGTTTTTTCAGAGTAATTGAAAGAAATTGTAGTCCACTAAAGCAGAAATTTTTGGGGTTTTATTGATGAAACTTCTAGGGCAAACAGTGCATGAAGAAAAAAGAAAATTCTCTTTTCTCAACCACAAAAATAGGAATACATTATTCTGGAAGAGGGTTTCAAGAAAATGACACAAAAAACTTATCCAATTATGAATTTTATTCACGTGATGTGTGACAAGTTTTACTTGATTGATATTTTCTACCGATTGAACATACTCTTATCTTACACTGTCTGTCAGGTAATAAATATTGAGCAACTTACAAGTGTGATTAAAATAGTTGATGGAAGGTTATTTTTCAAGCCTTCCTACTGCTTCTTGAAAATGCATTGTGCCTAAGAAATCATATGGTACATTTGAAAAGGGAAAATTACTTCCATTTTTAAAACCTAGCATTGATCAAGGAGGGCAGATTGAAGAGTCATTTCATTTGTTGTTACAATTTCCAAGTTTAAGGAATATTAGAAAAGCAAGTGAGAATTCTTTTTCTGTGTGTTGATAATCTGTGCATTTTAATACCTAAATTTAGAAAAGATTTATTGTGCTATTGTGTGACTGAAAGGACTTTAATGTCACTGGTCTATACTGGAAAAGCCCTAAATTAGAATTTAAAATATTTTCCCTTGGTATTTTTTTTTTTTTTTTGCTTAGTAGATCCAAGAACATCTTTCCCTCAAAATACTAAATAACGTTTTTAATTTTATTCCTGTTCTTCCCAATTTTGTATCATTTAAAGAGTATTTTTTTGAGTAGATTATTATTTTCAGTGGGGAAAGCATAGCACTTGTTAAAGCCATCCTTTAGTTTGAACTCAAAGCTGGTATTACTGGTAAGGACTAAAAACCATATTAGTCAGCGTGTACCAAGGGAAATTAACTGACTAATGAAAAGTCAGTATGAATAAGTCTTCCTACAGAACCTGTCCTCAGAGTCTGAAGTTCTGTTTAGCAAGGTATTTTCATTATTTCATCCAGTATGTTAAAAAATTGATTTCCTACAATATTAATGTTTTGATGTTTTGAATTCACCGAAGCACATAGGTTACTGTATGTTTCAGTGTAGAAAAATTCAGAAACAAACCTTTTCATATCCAAAGCCTTTTGTGTTCACACTCAGTGATTTAGCAGCTAAACTCAAAGTCAGGCAATGGAGTGCTTTAGAATCCATTTCTAATATAGGATTATAAGTTGTGAACTCCTATAGCTGGTGAATTTCTCACAGTTTGAAATCTTTATTCCTATGACAAGAACTAAGAGTGATTGCCTACCTTAGAGCTCTTAACTTCTGAGAGGTCGCTGGTGTAAAGTGGTGAATAACCTCCAAATGTATTTGATGAGGTGGCTGCTGCAGGCAGATTTGTACTGAGATCCAATGTCATGTGGTTTCTATATCATAGTTAAGGAGGCTTTCAAATTTCTCTGCAAAATAGAAACCGTGAAGATGAAGTGGTCATAATATTTTTCTATATTGGGGTTTTTTAACTTGCTTTTTAATGTTGCATGTTGCTTTTTGTTGTATGTGAGAAATGGAGTTTAATAACTGTACAAATAAATATCAAGAGTCAGAAATTTATGGCAGGTATTTTGGGTTTTCCACATTGTTTTAGGATATGAGTATTTTGGGTTTTAGAAATTCATAAAAGCGTCTTTAAAATTCTGATTGAGTAGGAAGCTCAGAAAAGTATCCTATTCAAAATTGAAATTGGAAAACAGTATTTTTTTTCATTTATCTTATTGTTGATGTATTTAATAATCAAGCTATAGAAGAAATAGAAGTATTTTGTGGTTTCATAGAATCAGATTTTGTTTGCCAACAGGCTATGTTCTAGCACTACCACTTCTGATTTGGTAACAACTACACTTTTCAAAAACAAATACAATATACATCTGCAGCATGTTTTTGTACCCACATATTAGTTGTCTGTTAGCCAAATTAGCTATATTATGATGAACAATCCCATTGTATGTTAAAGTAGTGTGCTTAAAACAGCCTTGTCATTTTAATAAATTTTACTTTTTAGGAGGACACTTTATACACATCCTCACCATCTCTCTTTAATAAAAAAAAAAAAATCACTTTCCCAAAAAGCATGTGTTATACCGGAGAAGTGCACAAGTACATGCAACATTGCAATTTTATTTTGCATTTTGGGTATATAAACTGAAAATACGCCTATGAAAATTAGGTAAGATTTAGAACCAAATCTTTTAACTACAGCATTAGACCTAAACAGTTAAATATCCCATCACAGTATGGAGATAGTCATCTGTTCAAGCATATGGAATCTTTTGGCTACTGGACTAAGTAGTTAATATAATGCCCAGTGTCCAGACATGGACACAACTGTTATGGAAGCAGAAGGGAAGAGGCTCATGTATTGAGCCCATTTGGACACTGATAAGTAAAGATTAGAAGAGTGACTTTAAATTATGCAGGACAAAGTAGTTACTGCTTTAAGCAAGTAATTCTTTCAGAAAATGGAAGGTAGCATAGTTTTTCCAAAGTATTTTTTTTGCTTAAGTAGAAGTCCAGCTTCTTGAGAAAAGAAAAAAAAAAAAGCCCTTTGACACTAGCATTAATTATAGGGTTTATCTGTTCTGTTTCAGAACAAAGAACAACAATTTTGTGTAAAATTATTTTACATTTTAATCCTTGCATATGTGTTTTCCATCTTAAATGATTTTTACAGAACCAAATATTGAACTTCTATGCAATACGTGCTTAGAAACATTTTGCTGGGAACTTCTGGTGTTTTTTAAAAATCCTGAAATTTCAGAATCCAATTCTACCTCTTTTTGTTTAGACATTCTCTATTAATTAGAATATAATCATAATAAAAAGGAATACTGCATCTTTAATGATGTTTTTGTGCCTGTGTAGTTAAGCTTTAATGCTAGGGGAAAAAAAAAAAAAAAAAAAATTAAATTACCCTT